>NW_017547299.1:579227-656228 GCF_001854935.1 Bemisia tabaci | reverse complement strand
GCCCCCCCCCCCGCTCCTCTCATTCTCTCTGCAACCGTCCTCGTGCCCCCAGATCTAGTCATCGATGAATCTACACTCTTGCCAACTTGCCTATCTTCCTCAGAAATAAACCTCGGAGAAACCGCAAAGATGCTTCATTTTATGAGGATCCATTGTTTAATTTGTAATATTTGCTGTCGATTCCCTTGATGCGCAGACCACTTGCGGTTAAGGTCCCTTTCTACTGAAAGTAAAGACAGTGCGAATCCATTTCTGATTGGTTCCCGTATTTCAGGCCTTTATAGTGTCACAAATGGGAGTAAAGATTACAGTTTCAACAATTACAAAGATTATAGACTGGAGTGGACCAGGGAATAGGAGGTGCGGCAAGGAACAAATGAAATGAGAGTGGAAACGGAGACGGGAATTCGGGGATGGGTTCATCAAAGATTACAAAAAACGTCCGATTTGTGTAATCTTTAGTCTCGTTTGTGACATCCATGAGCCGCGTTGTAAAGCCTATAAAGGGACTCTACTTGCGGTATGAGGCAATGATAGAGGTTTGCACCTCGAGGATTTGATCCAAATGCACTTGGGTTTATTTCAATTTCAAATTGCGATGAAAATTCTTCACTTCATGCACTGAAAAAAAGTGTTGGGCCATGTAGACATATCAGACGTTACAGGCTCACAGACCGAAAGTATCGAGCACTGGAGCCGTAAATTGGACCGCTCCGAATTCAAAGGTCAGAGCAACGGCTGCAACCCCCGGAAATTGCGGCCTATCAGCCCGGAACTAACGGTGAGTATACATATCGACGGTGAAAGTCGGCAATCACATAACTCGGTTTGCGACGTCTCAGACTTCCTGTCATACTTTATTTTTAAAATGGAAAACTACTCAACGGCAATTCTTTAAAACTGTCATGATTTTTCTTCTCAATGCGAAGAAAATTCTGCAAAAACTTCAAGAAATAATATCAATTTGTTCTCCTTTAAAAAAATGACGTAGAGGCGGAGATTTTCAGACGCCGCAAACGAGTTATGTGATTGCCGACTTTCACCGTCGATATAGCCCGTAGGTACTGTTTTTTTAATATAGCGATTCCGATTTCAATTAGTTTCAGTTGTATCCAAAATATTGGTATTGGAGTTTCAAACTAACATATTTTACACTGCGGTTCAAATTTATTATAAAAAACTCACTAAAAGTTGGTTAATGATGTGCTCACTCAAAGGCACCTAAAGGATAAATTCTTCAATACCTCAATAAATCACATCATCATGATGTTTTTATTTTAAAAGAGACCAACATGGCCACGTTTAGAAACTAATACTATGCACCTACACCGCTCACATTGCCTATTTTAGAATTGAAGGCGAACTGGTCAGGACGAGTGTGAAGCGGTGCACTGCTAGTATCCAGTAGTCCTTCAATACAATGTACATATAAAGTGGATGAAGGTGGCTAAATTACTGCAAACCACTCACATTTCCTATTTCACTATTGAAGACGAACTGGTCAGAATAACGCGCAGCAATGCGATGATGAACTGTTAAAAATGTAGTCCACTAATTCGATTTTCAATGCAAATGAACGTGGTTGCTCAGGCCTCACGTAATTTTGAAACTGTAAGTATACTCGTTAACTTCACTTACGCGCCTTGTCTTCGAAGCTCCTCAAATTCCTGAAACCAAAATACAAAATTCTTCATTTAGATGGGAAAATATGAGTGCAAACTTACTCCTCCTTTTTTACACTTTTATTTTTTCTACAATTGTTTCCAGTATTTGCTCACTTTTCCCCCATCTCTACCTCATTTCATCAAAGATGTCAAAGTTCCCCAGGTTTTCGAAAATATATACTTCTTTGATGAGCACTAGTCATGCCACGAATCAGAGACGGTTCGTTCCTTCTTTCTGATATTATGCAATTGAAGCGACTGAAATGTGGAAATTAATTTCTCACTTGTGTGCGCTCATAGATTAAAGTATCATGTTTCGTTCATTTTGTTAGTGTTTGAGCTGAACAGACCGGAATTATTGCTCCACAGCCTGTCAAACCGGTATTTTCGATAGTATGAATGCATTTTATGCCCATTTGATATGCAGCGCAAATGGTACATGCAGTTTTGTGCAACTATGCATGCGAGTGCACAATTTCATCTACCTAGGACTGTTGGAGGGTATATTGCCTATACTATGATACTCCTTCAAATTCAAGTACAAGTGCGTATTGTCAATGAAATAAAACATTATTGAGACAATCATAATTTGAAGTTGAAAAATTGGAATTTGAAATTGTGATGATGGCATTGAACCATTACAAAAATATTTTCAGTTGAGTCTCAAATAATATTTTATCTCATAATATTTAATCAAAATTGAAATTGGTCGAGTTTTATCATCACCTTTGATACTTACCTAAGTCTTGACCTCTAAGCTGAAAACGTTTTTTTCTAGAGAGTTAATCACCTCAATACAAACGTTTTTGCAGCATTATTTTCTTCTTTTTTCTCAATCAAACTCGGTGCCATCAAACTGCTCGCTTTCGTTCGCGCCATTTTTGTAACTTAAAATCACCTCAGATGTACTCAAAAAGTGACTGAAGAACTTGATTAAATTAGTGTGCAATCTTGGTGATTAGTAACACTTGAAATTGAACTTAAAGTTAATAAGTTTGGCCTTGATTTCTTCCTTGTCGTCAAATTCAATGCAATGAAATCCACGGGGTTTCACCCACACTCTCCTGCAGTGTGTTATCTTCGGTGGCTCTTCGTTTGGATGACACCTATCGAAGATGTTCTGGAAAATGTCTCCATAAATCAATTGAAGGAACGAATTTTTAAAGTCCGTAATTTTACTGCTCTAGCTTTGTTCAGTTAATTGATTGGCATTGGAATTAAATATTTTAGCGTGCCTGATTCTTACGCTGACATTCGAGATGAGGCACTCATTAATTTTGGCATACGTTTTTTCTCCCAATCATTTTTGATAAAAATCGCGTCGAAAGGATTAAAAATTGGTGTAATCTAACCAAACGTAAACACAATTTATCTGTTTAATTTTTATAATGCAGTTTTTGCATTGTGAAAAGAAGTTGGCATTATTATTACGAACCAATACCTATGTACTTTAATTCCATCAAAGCAAGTTCAAACTTATACCAAGCTCATACCAAAGCTTGAGCAATTTACAATGACTATAAAACAAAGGCTACAAAAAGTTAGTAAACTTCACCCAAGTTCACTATTTATGATGAGACTGGCGGCGTATTTTTAATTTTTTCGCTAATTTGTTTGCTTTTTGTTTTTGTTTTTTTTTCTTGATAGGCTCTCTCCATTTTGCAGATTGACACTGCCCTGAATAATTTTTATCGCGTTCCCAACTTAGTGCACGCGTGTGACACTGTGACAGTATGGCCACTGGCCAGTAGTGGCAACGAGAGCCTTGCCATTTCACTATTCACTCGCTCCGCATGAGCCGTTTAGTTTTTCTCAGTCAGTATCTCGCGGTCAGTTTCGCTAATTAATCGCTTTAATTCATTTTTACTTTCACTATATCTTCTCTCGTTAGCTTACCCTCCCTAGCTTCGTATCTGCGCTTTTCACTTTTCTTGACTAACCAATTTTCGTTGCATGTCGTCTACGTTAATTTTTCCGTGCTTTCTTGGATTCAATGTCGTGTTTCGGTTAAATACCTGCACTCGGGCTCAACACTTAAAATAGAATTCCACCAGTTTTCCTGGGCGTTTTCTGGGAATATTTTTCATTCGCAATTCTTATCTGCCATTTTTAGGGCACAGAGCCGCCGGATTCTATTACATCCATAAGTTCTCTTTTGGCATTTACAATTTCCAAACTAGAGACGCTCGCAACCTACTTTTTAGGACACAAGAAATAATTTTTGGTCGAAATCTCAAAATCCGATGTGTCGATCTCTACTAGATAAAAAGTTGAACGTTTTTTCTAATTAAACAAATAAGGAAAAGCCTGAACAAAGGGAGCAGTTTTCAATTTAGTTTTTTTTATGCCTCTCCCCAAAATTTAAATTTATTCTCTATAGACTATAACAAATAACTGAAAATTTGGTGATTGATACACATTTTCAATATAAATAGAATAATCTTATATTCATCAAATTTAGTCTCTTGAGACTTGAATTATGCTCTCTCAGCGACGAACAGCTGCAGGACTTCTGGTCCCGGAACTTGTTAGATTTCGGAGAAAGGGGGGTTGAAAGTCAGGCTTGGGGTAAGGGGTAAAGCAGGGTTACGGAATCGAACTATAGTCCTGACGTTGACATTATTTATTTTATATCCGTGCCGTCACTTCGGCTTATCGATCCATCGGCGCTGCCTTCCGCAGTTCCGCCACATGACGCTCAAAATTCCCGCCACGCTCGTCACTGTCAGGCGGGTTGCCGAACCGACCCTTTTCACAACCTTGAGGAGCTCGCCCTGACGTCATTTTTCTGTTAAATACCCACATAAACAAATTTATCATTATTGTTGACTCAGACAACCTATTATAGCTGAATTTTTAAATTAAAAGCCCATTGAAGAGCTGCTTTACCTCTATAGAGGCGACAGTATCCAACGTAAAAAAAAATAATAGGAAAAAGTGGAAAAATTACCCCAAAAAACACCTTCGTATCAGCTGTAAGGTCGAGAGTGGTTTGAAGTCGCACTTATACACCTAACAATTTCAATTTATTCTAAAAAAATTTGATAACTTTCTTATGAAATAACGCATCTATCTCCACAACAATTTTCTGATTGACCTACACAAATTTTAACTATGCGGGTGGCAAAATCCGATCCTTGGTGACGCTGTATACCCAATGTATAGCGCCTCACACCAGTCCTCGTGTTTCTTCATTCAATGAATACCTATAGTTTCAGCGATTTTCCAGAGCAAAATCTACAGGCTTTCCTTCCAACGGATGGGGTAAGAAGTTAGTTTAACAAAACTGGGTTTTAATTTTTTCAACGCTGTAAGGATTCTTCAACCAAAACTTTCTCCCAGAAATTACTTTCATTCGCAAGGAATTAGGTTCATCAGACGAAATGTTAATGAACTTCCGACAAAAATTGTTTGTTTACGTTTCTTTTTTGCAAGCCTTCCCGCTCTGCCAGATTTAGAAGCACGGTTGCAACATCTGTTACACAAGCTGCATTCCACACTTAACGTTCTAAAGGAGGCAAACTTTGACCATATGATATTAGTGTCATAATGATTGCAAAGAAATACCAAAAATACTATACTCTTTGATCTCGATATAGATTCAGAATTCTAATTGTTCATAAAAAGCGTGTGCAATTTATGAGTTTCTCATAACTCGGAGACCAGAGAACAGTCAGAGCAATGTCAAGGTTGACGTCAAGGGTACTGAAAGGACTCGAAACATGCATTGCTACCTTTTTCTGATATTTGAAGTTCAATAAATACCTAATCATCATAATTTATCTTTTGATTGTTACTAATCAACATGACCTTCGTTTTTCGAGAAACATTCAAGTATGGGGATAATCCAGGTTTATTCACTGTCATTACCCATTTGAATGCTGGCGAAGTTTAAGTGGTTTTTCCATTTGTCAGGGTCTCACTCGAGAGTGTGAAAAAACTCGTATCTTCTTAATTTTTCATTGTCGACTTACTGAGTATTAAAAAGTGCTCTTTTTTACACATCCTCACAAAATTTTAGTGCCAATATTGAGATGTTAATTTCATGCATGGGAGGCAAAACCACAAATTTTGTAGCTTCATATATGCAAATACTAGAGGATCTGAATCCACCCCCTGGCCATCACGCGACAATTACCCTCCTGTATGGTAAGGGAAAAATTAAATCAGCCTGCGGCGAAAAAATCAGTCAAACCGCACAACTTTGAATAACTGATATGCATTATAGCCCTTGATGATTTGCTACGCAGAATAGGATAAAGAAAACTATACTGTATCAACTATACATATGTAACTGTAACTGTAACTGTAACTGTAACTGTACTGTACTGTAATTGTACTGTAAATGTAACTGTACTGTAAAAACTATGTATTGTATGTTATGTATCAGTGGTTGCCTTCCTTCCTTCTCTTTATCAAGCTTCGACGGGACTCACAATTTTCAAATAAAGTTTATGTTTCAACTATAATAAGTTTCCTTTTTTCGGAACACCAAAAGTGTGGGTAACTTAACATGTGTGACTCCTAATAATACCTTACATCAAATGATATTTCACGGCGACGAATGAAGTTTGAGATTATGATTATTTTCCCTCTTTTTTTTTTTTTGTTAATAATGGAGAAAAAATTGAAGAGACACACCTATTTATGTATAATAACCGGCTTCGCAAAAATGACGGTAGATTAAAACTTGGTTCATTTGCAAGCAATTCGTTTGTGAAAACATTCTGCGCTACTTTGTTATTATCAACTAGCTAAAAATTGATACGGTTGGTGGCATAATTTCATCGACAGGAACCGCCGAGGAAAAATAAGTATCGAAGTTGTCAAATCGATTAGCATAAATTCATTTTAGACCTATATAACATGGCACAAAAAACCTATTTTCGACGCAATCTGAGAACATCGAGGTCGATTTTGCATCGCGCAAGATGCATGTAAGGTTGCTGACCTACGGCAATGAGCTCATATTTCGAGAGATCATCATTCCAATCATTTTTGAAGGGTTTATCAGCTGTTCCGGATTTTGAACTCCCTTGACCCTTCGTTTGAGCCATTGACCGCTGAGATCCTGTCGTGAATGTCCATAATGTGATACTTAAATGCTGAGAAAATTCTGGTTACGAGTTATTTTAATGTGGAAAAGAGTAGGAATGTCGAGACAAGAGATAAAAGCATGTCAATCATTTCTTTAAAATATTATGTGCGTATGTCGTAGTGAAATTGTAAACCATGAATACTTAGACCATAAATTGGAAAGCAATCAACCCATCAGCCAGTATTCTTCATAAACCAAAGTAACCAAAAGCATGTTGTTACAAAAAAAAAAAAAAAAAAAAGAGGGGGGTAAGAAAAAAAATGGGGGCAGTTTATCCTTTTAGTGACAATTTTCATTTGATAATTTGGTGCACCAACACATAAGTTTGTGATGTGAATAATTTATCTCGAAATCCAGGAATTTTGATCGCGACTCTGATGAAAAAAACGACCTATAAGTTATACCTGACGTAGTGGAGGCGTTTTTTTGGCGTGAGTTTTTTGTTGGACACAAAAGAAAATTTAATCTTTGGGTTTTTCTCCTGAAAATAAATTTTACATTATTATTTTGGGATACATGCCATACATTTGAGAGTTTGGTCGAAATTAAATAACTGGTTTATTTACCCTACCTGTAAAAGTTGAAAATAATTTGACTTCTCGTACTCTCACAGATCTTAAGACTCTCAGCCAGAGGAGCGTCTTTTCCTTGCGTTTGCATCTCTCAAGCTCAAAAATGAATTTCCCGTCCCTGCCGCCATTATCCTCATACCAACGTTGAGGTGCTGTCATTAAAATGACTGTCAAACCCTTGCACTATTTTCGCTTGAACTGTATTTAAAGAGCGCTCCCTCCGTGCATAATAAACTGCCGAGCACGGTGCATGAAAAACAGACGTTACCCATAGAAAACGGAAAGCAGCGCGCGTCAGAGGTCCTGAACTCATAACAACTCATAGTTGGTCGGAAAAAATGGTAGATGCAGCCATTCAGAAGTGAGTTCTCAGGCCTACTCAATTATTTCCTGCATGGCTAGGGTTGAATCTATTTTCTATTCAGGGGTTCTCATGCACCTAGCCCGGAGCGCACCACTACGAGGCCCCAAACGGACAAAACGCAGGGCTGCTAAAATTGGATATTTCAGTATTAGTTTTCAGCTTCGTGGATCTGCTGCAGCAGCGTATTTTCCTCACCAACGTCTGAATTAACTTAGTCATCTGAGAGGTCTATATTCCATTCAACCTGTGGCTCTATAGTTTATCCTAATTGAAAGGTGTGAAAAATCGCGCATCCTCTGAAGTATGCGGAAAATTTTCCTTTTCCTTTTAAAAGGTGAAAACATATTGGCATACCGCTCTCCTCAACCCCCCCCCCTCCTAACGAGCGTTACGTAATTAAAAGACGGCCCCTAAGAATGATTTCACTCTCGTGTTTTCGAAACTATTCTGCGGACTGATCGTTGAAATTGGTAGACAAAGCGAAAGACGAAGAGGACAAAAAGAAAATGGAGGGATCCTTTTGGAGGAAGCGGGTGACTGCAATGGACACAGGGGAAGATAATAGACTAACTAACAGCAACCTACCAGAGACCCTACTATTTGTCCATCATTTTCTCCCTTAGTCTATAAAAACCACCCATTCCAACCAATAGGATCGCTCCATACGCCTCATGTCTTCTTCGTCTATAACTTTGTCTATCGATCTTAACGATCAGCCCACTAAGAAGTAAACGTCGAGCAAGAGAAACAAAAATACTTTCAATACTTTTTCGGTGTGCAAGACTCTAAAAGGCAGAGACGGGTCCAGCAATTTGGCAACACCGGACGTCCTCCATTTAAACCTATGATAAAAAATCGATTCTTGCCGGAACACCTGGTCCTGGCCCCTACAAGACTCGATACATTTCCATAGGTTTAAATGGGGGAAAAAACAATGTTGCAAATTCGTTGGATCCGCCAATCACTAGAAAAAAAAACCCATTGGATCTAGAGTCCAGACTCTTGAAAACATTGACGAGAAAAAATACTCTTGATTCAATCAGATTTAAGTTTAAGTCAAAAGGAAATCCGCTCAAATTGAGAGGCTTGGTTCTTGATTTAAGCAAAAATCCGATTGAATCAAGAGTATTTTTTCTCGTCAATGTTTTCAAGAGTCTGGACTCTAGATCCAATGGGGTTTTTTTTCTAGTGATTGGCGGATCCAACAAATTTGCAACATTGTTTTTTCCCCAATTTAAACCTATGGAAATGTATCGATTCTTGTAGGGGCCAGGACCAGGTACTCCGGCAAGAATCGATTTTTTTACATAGGTTTAAATGGAGGACATCCGGTGTTGCCAAATTGCTGGATCCGTCTCTGCCTTTTGGAGTCTTGCATACACCCGAAAGAGTCCTGAAAGTATTAAGTCAAAAGGAAATCCGCTCAAATTAAGAGGCTTTGGTTCTTGATTTAAGCAAAAATCTTATTGAATCAAGAGTATTTTTTCAAGAGTCTGGACTCTAGATCCAATGTGTTTTTTTTCCAGTGATGCCAAAAGGGTGATTCGAGCGAATTCCCAGTCCTCGAAAATCCAGCCGGTTTGGCGTTGAGCGGCGGATGCCGGATTGAAGAGGCGAAGGCGGCGAGGCTGGGCTGGCCGGGTTGTCGGGGCCGTTTTGAGATTGATAATCCCTTGACCTCGTCTCGGGGCGTCTCGGGACCTCTCGGGGGGCTGCAAGGCTCCATCGCGAGGAGACTGGTCTGCCCGAAGCGCGGGGCCCGCGAACCGAGAGCCCGAGTCGCGCTTGGTGACAATGCACTTAGCTGCATTTGCATTGTAGGAATGCAGGCATCCAACCCCTCGCACTTCATTGCAATCTCCGCCCGGGCAAGACTTCCTTTCTCCTCGGCCCTTTTCGCTCCCGACCACGGAGCCGCGGCGTTGCCAGATTGTGCACGAGAGTAGGTTCAATCCATCAGGAACACTGGAAAAAAAAAAACCACATTGGATTTAGAGTCCAAACTCTTGAAAACATTGACAAGAAAAAGGACTCTTGATTCAATCAGATTTAAGCTTAAATCAAAAGGAAATCCGCTCAAATTAAGAGGCTTGGTTCTTGATTAAGCTTAAATCTGATTGAATCAAGAGTATTTTTTCTTGTCGATGTTTTAAAGAGTCTGGACTCTAGATCCAATATGTTTTTTTTTTTCCAGTGAACCCATAAGGAACTTAGATCGGAATCAAGAAAGTCCCGCGAATTAATCGTAATGGGATTAGGGGCCGTGCATAAAATACGTAATGCTCTTGGGAGAGAGCGTTACGCCATTTTGTATCCACATGTTACAGGATAGGAGCCTATGCCACAAAAACGTTACAAAGGGGGGAGGGGTGGGTCAAAAATACCGAAAAAGTGCGTTTCGCCATTTTTTTTTTACAATTTCCACAGTAGAATGTGGATTGCATACCACTCCGGCGCGAACATAAGTATCTGCTAAACAATCGAAATGATATAAATGCGGAATGAAATCTGCTTCATAAGAGCACATTGTTCACAGGGCCGGATTTACCTACTTGCTGTCCATGGGCCGCCTGTATTTTGCCGCCCCTTCTCATTCGTTTTGAAACATCGGTACAAACCATCAAGTGAACGTGCCGGTGAGGGAAAGGTGCATAAGACGCGTTAACTCGCGTTGGGCACATTTTTTGTGAAAACCCTGTCACCACTAGCAAAAGTTCACGGAACTTTGCGCGAAAATTAAGTTCTGTAGACCTATCCCTGTGTGGGCAAGGCCTTTCATTAATGAGAAAAGAACGAAAAAATTATGAAAGTGTAAACATAAATGTGGTTTAATGATTTTAATTTCCGCCACCGCGCCAACCGCGCTGTTTTTGGCGCAATGCGTGAAGTATCCCTTCAGTCTTGTAGGCGCTATGCGTTTCACGCGCCGACCGCTGCTGACCACACTATTTTTGACGCAATGCGTGAAGTATTCATGCAGTCTTGTAGGTTCTATGAGTTTCACGCCAACCGCTGCTGACCGCACTACGTTTGACGCAATGCGTGAAGTATTCGTGGAGTCTTGTAGGCGCTAATATGTGTTTCATGCTGACCGGCGCGCCGAAGGCTTCTCCTTTCCATCCATCTCAAGTCCTCGTCATCATTGCTCTCTAAGCCGCGCCGCTCCGGCCCAATTTCGTGTTTGCTTTCTTTTTCAACTTCTATCTCTTGCATAACCGAAAGACGAACAAATTAGAAATTACTGTACCTTAACTCTCAGGAAATGAGATTTTTTCGCTTTTTCTCGTTTATAATTTTTTTTCTGAGTCAGATTTTTTTCTTGATACCTACATTTGAAAAATTACAACATTTGCCGCCCCCTAAATTTGCCGTCATGGGCCGCGGCCCATGTGGCCACCCCCTAAATCCGGCCCTGATTGTTCATCGTAAAAATCAAAATCAAAAAGCACTTACGATACAGGATCCTCAAACAGAATCTACATCTAAAATAGATGCGTTCGTTCTTCAGGATTCTTATTGTGGACATTTTTTTTTGTCTCAATGTGTCAAGTGGTGGTCCTATTATTAAATTGTCAACTGAAAACTTTATTTTTCTTATTTTCTGCAATGTTTCACATTGTTTGAATAATTCGTCAATGGCGTCCAAGTTTGGAACCAGGTTGCATAGCTATCACATATCGACGGTGTAAGTCCGCAACCACCTATCTCGTTTGCGGTGTCGGAACATTTTCGGTCCTTTATTTTTTTCCCGACAACAAATCGACATCATTTCTCGAAGTTTTCGCACAATTTTCCTCGCACAGAGTAGAAAATTCACGACAGTTTTTTTTAATAATTGCTGTTGAGTAGTTTTCCATTTAAAAAATTAAATATGACAGGAAGTCTATACATCGTCGCAAACCGAGATACGCGTGGTTGCGTACTTACTTTGCTGATATGGTCAGCATTATTGTAAATCGTCATCCGAAGAGATAGTATGTAATCTTACAAAACAATAAACATTCTTTAAAAGTATCAAGAAGTACCTTAGTGGAAGAAGGTTTCAAGGTATAGAATACGAGAAGAATTTTCAGGCCTGGCTTTGAGATAAAATTAAATTTTAGAATGATATAGTAAACCAAAAAATTAAACTCGCAGTACTTGCAAAATGCAACTATTGATCTGACAACAGCGGCTCTTGCAGTGAGTGAAGGCCAGTTTCTTGTATTCTTCTCTGTTACTCATCTCACCATTAAATCTTCAGTTTCCCCTAAAAAAGGAATTTGCCCTTCTTCATTTTTTTTTAATGTAAGGTATGTGAGTGTACCAAGAGAACCAGGGGAAGGACGAGTGTTCGCGGTTGCCAGATCGAGACGGGCAGATTCTGGCCGCCAGAACTAGGTTTCAGTTACGATTGTTGCTGAACTATATTATGTCAAAAGAAATCGAATGACCTGGAAGTTAACCTGAAGGTATGAATGTAGATTTTCCGATATAAACATACGGTTTTCGAAGGAATTGGAAAGAAGAGACAATCGAGCAGAGGCGGATCCAGCAATTTGGCAACACCGGTTTTCAGCCATTTAAACCTATGCTAATTAATCGATTCTTGTCGAAGCACCTGGTCCCTCCAAGAATCGATACATTTCCATAGGTTTAAATGGAGAAAAGATTATGCTGTCAATTTGCAGGATCCGCCAATGCGATCGAGCAATCGTGCATAGAGAGTATATTTACATGACTGATTTTGACTAAAGTAAAAATCGTGAAATGGATTCATAATCCAATAGTTGCTGTCTGCGGCACTTTACAGTACCGAAACATGATGTGCATGAAAAGCTTACAGACAAAATTCAAAGAAAGATGTGAGAAAAATGACTCAACTTTTGATAACGAGCTCCATCGAAAGTTGTAGGAAAAAAAGAAGAATACAAGCTTTGTAACTATTTTTGCAATTGGCACGAGTAAATTTTTCCTAGTCCAGTCGTCAAATTAAGTACTTTGGCGAGTGTCTTGGCAGATCATCTAATTCTAAAGACCTAATACCAAGCTTTTTATGTCTTTAATGAAGATGTATGCTTGCGGCAGCATTTTGAAAATTAATTAAAATACCAAAACTTATTCTTGAATTTAATGATCCAAAGTTTTTCACATAATGTTTTACTGTCAAAATCTAAAAAATTTGTCTCTAATGAGGCGTCAAGCAATTTGAAGATAAATATTTCCTAAGCGCTAAGAACTCGAAGAATAATAATGAATTGAACAGACATTTAACAAAGAGCTTTTAGTTACATATCGATGACCCAAGCACGAAACCACGTGTTTGCGACGTTACAGACTTTCTGTCATTCCTCAGTAATTTGTGGAAAACTACTTAACGTAAATTCTTCAAAATTACCCTGATTTTTTTTCTATTCAACCAGAATATTCTGTATGAATTGTAAGCAATAAAATTGGGGTTTCCTCCCTCGAAAAAATAAAATAGTTGGAGACATTTTAAAACACCGCAAAGGAGATACGTGGTTCTGCACTTTGGCCATCAATATTTGAATATTAGTTGTCTAAAATCAAAGAAAAATTTCAGAATTTCAATCTGAGGTAGAATTATTGATGATCTGCCCACGTATTAAACACAATATTTGATTCGGTCATTAGCTTATGGCATGTGCTGATAGCTGACTTATTCGGAATGATTCTTTCATGAAGTTTTCCGCCGATTTTTATGATTTGATTACTCGACAGTGCTATATATCGTCAGTTTTGGAAGGGCTGGAAAAATGAACGACGACGAAGCCACGCAAAATCGCTGGCAGCCATTTTGAAATCCACCTTGATTCTGATTTGTGCCGGGAGGATTAGGGAGGATTACGCGTTATCCTCACAATAGCATGACATCCCGGAATGATTTTTTTTGCTCCTCCTCCTTGGGTAATATTTACCGAGATTTTATTTCCGCAGATAAAAACCATTGTTCAGATTTCCAGGAGGTGAATAACACCGCCTGAAAAATGGTCCTTTCTCATGATGATGGTAATACTATAACGTCTACCCTCGTGAAATTACAATACGAAAAGATAAGTGGATGATGATTCAACAATAGACTATGCAGATTCGGGGTCTTTAGAATTAAGGATGGAGGTTTGGGAGCGCTCGCCCGCCGAAGGGGATGAGATGGGCTCTAGGTGATTTATTTATTAACATGTTGCAATGCCGCTAACCACCACCCTGCTTTTAATCCCCATTTACCTTCCTCCGTTTCCAGTTTCAAACTGGTCACACAAGGAATGGACAATGGTAACACGCATCGTTTGTCTCCTCCTTATGCTCGGTCATTTTACCCTTTCCTGTCTTTTCAATCCGAATTTCACTTAAAGCTTGAATATTGACGTGCAAATCTCGTCCAAGTATGATTATTTCCTTAGCAACAGCCAAAAATTTATAGACATGATAAATGGTCACTCACCATGTCTTTAATAGCTTCTCCAGCCAAATTTGGCATTAAAATGCAAAATTTTATATTGGGCTATATGAAGACAATTTGTTTGTTTGTTGCGTTTTTCTCCTCGGTTTACTTTTCATTGGGAAAAAAAGGAAAAAAGTTTCTTTCATGAAATTTTGAAATTTCAATTTTAACATGGAATCAGGGGAATATATGTAATCTCATAAGGAACGAAAGGATGTGTAGGAACACATCTCTTGAAATGCATACCGAATTTTCAGAACTACAATAATTCAGAAGTGCATTTGTAGATAAAAAATTAACCGCACTACAGTTTATTTCTGAGTGAGGATAAACCATATCAAACTGATTCAGCAGAGGAAACTCGTCGAATGGTAATCACGAGTCACGACCAAAGCTCATTGATTTTTCAGAAGTGAGAACGATAGTGTTTTTGTTTATGAAAGTTCAGCATGAAAAAATTCGTTCGGAAAACTTTCTACACTTGCCTAAAAGAGAGTGCTATTGAGATAATCAAATCTCATGCAATGAGGTATCATCCTCACCGAATCGTCAGTTTCATGAACGCCAATATTTTTTCATCAATTCTAGTGGGTTAGGTATTATCAATATCACGAGTGAAAAGTCAATTACATGTCTCTTAATTGTATCTTTCAAACTGTGCGTATTAGCTTACTAGGGGGCTACGCCCCCTGGCCGCTACGCGGCCCAACCCCCCGAAGGCGCTCCGCGCCATCAATGGGCCGCTTCGCGGCCCTATTTTTACCCTCCTATTAGTATTAGTTTTATTTTTCCCCTAAAAAAATTCGATATGAGGTATACTTAATAGAATGAAATAATTTTTGGTTTTGATGAATAAAGAAAAAAAAAAATTTGAAGTCAAAAGGACGCGTTTTGGAATGACTGCTTGATGAAATATTACAGTAAAACAACGATCTGTTTAAATCGGATAATTTTTAAGCATCTCTAGAGGCGGGGATCGAAACCACACCTAGATCAATGTGAACACTTCCGACGTCGTAGACGACTCGGCCACCGCTCGTCTGGAGGTAACCGGCGGAAATCTTGTGTAGATAAGTGTAGAGCTGATGCGCAGGCTACACACCTACTGCGCAACATCCTCGACCACTGCGCATCCTCCCGCGCATAGCGGTAGCAGTACTGGAGCAATCTGTAAACTCACTCACTTTTATAACGTGATTTTAAAAAAACCTGGGCCCTTTTTCCAAAATCTGATTACAGCAGGCTCATCTAGGGCCTATTACCTCTCGATTTACGCAAAAATCATGGAAATCGGCCCGGTAGAACGCTCAAACGAACTATGACAAAAAGTATAAATTTACATTGTTTAAATGGGAGAATTCGCAACTTTACCACGTAATATAAAAAAAACCTGGGCCATATTTTGAAAATCTGAAAAGAGTTGGCTTATCTAGAGACAATTGCCCGTCGATAGCCGCAAAAATCATGAAAATCGGCCCGGTAGAACGCTGGAACTAAGCGTTACCAGTTTCGCAAAATTAGGAGGTCTCGGAGCTTATAGTATAGATTTATATTTTTTTTTCTAAGGGCAAACCGAACCATTACTGGCTGTGCTTAATATTTTCAGATCAATTTTCCTTTAAAAAAATACAATTCCAGAAATCTGGGACGTCGCGCGTATCTGAACTTTCACTTTCTTCCATGGACGAACACTGAATGAAAAAGATGAATTGTAAAAAGCCAAAATTTTCAAAATCTGTTAAATTAATAATCAAATTTGTACACGATTCCGTCTAAATCTGTCCATTTATTCGCTATCTCTGAAAAATTAACATATTTAAAATATGAATGAGGTATAAAGCTAAAAATGAAAAGCACTATAAAAAGGCAAAATGCTTTAAACCGTCATGTGCTCATTTTTAGCTGCAAAAAACAAACATATTAATGATGAAAGTGAGTGGCAACTTGATTGCAGTTGTGTCTATCTATTGAGATTATCGACCTAGATCAATATGCTGCTCATTTCTCTCTTCTTTTAGTTAATTGGTTTTTTGACAGATAAAGAATAGTCTGTGACGTCACGCCTCTCTCATATGTTTTTGGTGCCTGTTTTACCCATGTTTTTAGTTTCCATTTGCAGTCCCGTCGAGGCACCTGTAAATCAATTTACTAACCAGAATGTCTCTACGAATCTTGGTTTTTCCTTAGAAATTTTAAAACCATCTAGTGCGACACACACACACAAAAACACCATACAACCTACTTTCGAACTGTGTGATGATTTGCGCATGTTCACTTAATGAACAATCATCAAAGTCGTCTGGTGGAGTTTAACTTAGTTTACGTGAGGCGAGATTCAAGACACCAAAAGACACAAATCCTACAATAGATGACTATTGCTAAGTAAAGGATATTTTCTGGTCTACGCTGAAACCTCCACATCTCATTTCAAGTCTGTTCCTCTCAAATTTGAGGTAAAAAGATGTCGTTGACTAACTGGACCAGATTATGCAATAAGAAACCACTGTTTCTGGCTCATTTTAGAAACAGCATAAATTCCACTGGTGTCCCTATGCAGAGAGGCGCCTTTATAAAAGAGCCACAGACAGTGGTTCCTTATTGCAAAATGTAATCCAATTGTTCTGCGAGACTTTCAAATGAATCGCATTTAGCAATTAGGAACCAGCGCAATTACAGTGTTGTATGCATGTTGCTACTTCATAATTATCTAGAAAATATCCCAGAATAGCGAATAGTTTTGGCTGCCCCCAAAAAAATTGTTAATTTGAAAGAAAAAAAATTGTGGAAATTTTAATACTGTAGACGCATGAAGTATTTTTATGAGAAAAGAAAAATATGCACGACTTCGAAAACACTGTAATCACGCTGGTTTCTTTTTGCTGAATGCGATCCAAATGTCTTTTTGTCCTAATGCCTCTTCAATATAATTGGGTTCCGATGTTAAAATTTTTATGTAAGTAATAAAGTTTCAATAAAGTCTTACAAAAATATCACCGACTTGTTTTATTTTGGCTTTATCAGAGTTTTAATGAAATAACGGTATTAAAATTCTCTCCTCTTTAATTTACCTACTCATTTTCATTGCAATTCCCCTTTGAATTGGAGAAGTATATAGAGTGCCGAGCTTTTTTTAGTCTACCCTCAGCTGTATGGCATAATTTAAGGAATTCAATGCAAGGCGGTGGAGAAACAAGAAAACTTCCAAATTACAAGCATAAATTATCGAACATTAGGCACGCTATTTCATATTTGAAAATTGCGAGCGGCAATAAATTAGATAATCACGCCAGGAAGCGAGAGAAAACTACAATAGAGACCCGCGAAGAATCAACAGGTTTAAGGGGTCAGGGTTGGATAGGTACAGCAGGAGTATAAGTGAGATCGGGGTGATACGAGCGAGGGAGGAAAGAAAATCGTCTCATAAGACGAAATCCAGATCAAGTGGCGCACAGAAAAGAGACACCCGGATATCCCAGGCGAAGGAGGAAGAGAGACGTAGCGAGGATGCTGCGGCAGGACGGCGCGGGGGAGAGGAAATCAGCTTAATTCAATATTCTAATTACGATCGACATATCATGAGGAGTTATGACAAGACTATTATCTTTGCGGAGGTGTCTTGAATAGAAAAAACCAAAGGCTCATAGGGGGGTTGTACAGAGGAGAGATGCCTTCGATGTATCGATCGAAACACGTCTCGGTTTATGCGCTGCACTATGCGGGTAAAGTATCGCGGTGAGATGCGAGGAATCGCAAGATGGGGCGAAAGGACCCGCCGGACTTTTAAGTGTTTAAAAAAAAGATGCGTTTCATATAGATGTTATGAAGGAAAGGGGTTGCGAGGGTGGACTGGGAAGCGGCCTTTGTTCGGCATGGGAACTATCTAACGGCTGTCCTCCTACACCTATCCCTTGCCAGTAACGGTCACCTTGTCGTGGTCACTCGCACCCACGCACCCCTCTGCCTTCGTCTTCAACTTGGTCAAACATCTTACGCGACCCTCTCTCTTCTTCATCCCGCACTCAATCCGATTTATCATCACTTCGCAGTCCGATGTGCAAAAATTAACTTTGGGTGGCTCGCAATAATAATGGACCACTATAGACAAGGTACGAATTTCAGCATTCTGATAGATGTTTCTTAACCAAAATTTCACGTAAAACACGACGTGCACAACGAAAATTACCGAAATCAACTCCTTACGAAGATGTAAACTGATTCTTGATGCGTGAATTGAAACCACCCGCTCATGAAAACTCAATGCTCTATGTGATTCACATCGCGCGCTAAACGTTATCATGACAGTCTCTGCGATATAAAAATCTGGCAACCTCAATCTTGACGCTTTGGCTCAGCTATGGCGAATTGCCTATAGTTTGAACAACACATGGTGGGAAATGAACATTGCTCGATTAAGAAGCTTCCCTAGTAGCATGATTCACTTTCCCCTTCCTAACAAACGTATAAGGAATTAATACCGGTTATATAATCACCATTTTAACTAAAGTTTATATATCGTGTATATAAGTTTTATATAAAATGCCCATGAAAATAATTATTCATATTTTCAGAAGATAACGTTTATATAAAATTTATATAATTGAGGAAGGGTTTTTATAAATTTTCTTTATACGCATAGTATCCTTTTGCTTAATTTGCTTATTATAACTGTTATATAAATGACCTGAATGACTTTAACGTAAACCTATCTCATTTTCATGAATGATGATGATGATCTCATTTCAACGAACACCCTCGACTCCTCAGACTGCGTGGGATAGGTATTATTAGAGGTACTAATGGCTCCGAGACGAGTTAAAAGGGGATATCTCGGCACACAATCCGAGGAGCCCTGTTACCTCAGTTGGTAGCGTGTCTGGCTCATAACCCTGCCCAGTTAGACAGCAATATTTTAAAAATATTGAAATTTAATATATTTTTAAAATGTTTTTCATGTATTTTTAAAATATTTTTCAAAAAGTACTTTTGAAATACAATCAATGAATATTTTTAAAACATTTTAAAAATATATTAAAAATATAAAAAATTAAAATTTTTAAAATAATATTTTATAATATTTTAAAGTATATCATAATTATTTTTGTTAATATTTTAAAAATATTATTAAATATTATTTTAAAAATTTTGATTTTTTTTAAAATGTTTAAATTAATATTATAAAAATTTAAAAGAAAAAAGGAAATGATAATAATAATAAATAAATAACATAAATACAGCCAACATAAATTCAAACTAGAAAAAGGCCCAAATAATTAAAACTGGAAAAAGACGCAATTATAAAGTTAAAAAATAGAGAGAGAGAGAGAGTTAAAAAAATGAGAGTTAAAAAAAATAGAGAGAGTTAGAAAAAATGATAGTTAAAAATCATGATAGTTAAAAAAAAGAGAGAGCTAAAAAAATGAGAGAGAGTTAAAAAAAATGAAAATGAAAAAAATTACATCATGAAATAAAAAACAATAAATAAATAAATAATAAATAATAAAGTCTGGTAAAATATCATAAGAATCCGTCAATAAACAAAATATTACGGACTCAGAGGCCTGCGATAGTTAAGAGATTGAATTTAGGGGCCCATTCATGTCAAGCCTGGCTGGTCTGGTGGTAAAGTACTGGACTTCGGATTGCAACTCCATCCCGAAGCGTGGGTTCAAATCCCGACTAGGACGGCGCGGATTTAAGGTAAGTCACAACTCTACGATGATCCACCACCTGGTAGTAACGCATATGAAAACTTGCACACTTCATAACTAGAGTGCGCTACCAGCCAGGAAGAATAATGAAAATTCATTTTATACACTCTTTGAATTTGGTTATATAACTTTTATACTAAGGGTTACATAATAAAATAAGTTTTTTAGTAAACTTTTAACTAAAAAACTTTACATCCATTACATAAACAATGAATATTCTTTAGCTTGTGGTTATTTACGGTTTATACTTTTAAAAACAAATTTTTTATATAACTCTGCTACTAGGGTTGCTGAAACCGTTGTGGTGCGCGATTTGGCTCACGTATAGAGCTTTGAGTTTCTTGTGAGCGGACAGTTCAAATTCCTCGTGACTAATGCGATATAAAAACGTTAATATCTTCGTTAGGAGTTGGTTTCAGTTACTTTCGTTGCTCGAATTGTGTTCTACGTAAAATTTTGGTTAAGAAACGCGTATGAGAATGCTTAAATTCGTACCTTGTCGCTGTGGTCCATTGGGCTGGAACATTTGTACTAGAACATGCCTTTTTACAAAAAAATCCCTGGATGATCGTTTTTTGTAAACTTGCCTTTAGGTGAACTCCGCATGAAAGGGTTGCTGTAAATCTTCGAGTCAAAAGACAGACCAGTATCTTTGTTCTGTTTTTTTGTTCAAGAGGAAAAAAATAGGTATGCGGAGACAAAGTAATGGTTTAAAGCATTTTAAAGGCTTGCATTCGGACGATTTGAGGAGTAATGAAACCGCTTCTTTTCTCAGACATTCGAAATGAGTTCTTGCCGTTTTTTCTTAACGACACACCGGAAATGGTCCCTCAATGAGCACAATCAATTATCAAAGAAATAACAAAGCAATTTTAGGGACACAACGTGTAATCTTGCTTTGTCTTATGTGTTAAATTACTGTTTATCTTCATTTTTTCCTCACTGTCATTTTTTCATGTTTTTATTTAAATCAATTGCAAAGTATATCGATATCGCTCTTGATAACCTCTGAAATTTTAATCACCGCAGCTATAGTAGCGGTTTAAAAAGAAATTTGTTTACAAGGGTTGATTTTTTTAGAAGCTTATATATTATATAAATCTGAGGAACAATTTATATCGGGAAAATGATATAACTGTAGTGATGTATTGGACATACCCTCAGCTTCCTAAGAAGTCAAAAATGGCACAAAAAATGTAATTCAACAAGATCGGTAGCTGTTTCGTATGCTATACTCAACTATTGAGAGTTTGAAGGGACCCCTTACCATTCGGCACCCCTCGTAAATTTTACGATGTGATCGCTCGTCGGTAAAGTGCCGTCCACTGAAGCGTTATGGATCGGTATCCAACGGTAAATATTCGCCATATTTATCAGTCTATCATCACATCTCTCTGCTCCCGTACATTTTTTCAGTGTATTCTTTTTCAAGCGAATATAGCAAACACTAAAAGAGCAGGGAAACCGATGCACAAAAACGGAGACTGTATGCAGGCTCGAACTATGGAGGCAGCTTTTATTCAAAGTGCCTGAAGTGATAAGTGAAGGCGACTGGATCAGAATGATAGCACGGATCGCCGCGAGAAAAGTGATATTAGTTTGCCAGTGCCACAATAAATTGACCAAGCGACCATTGCCTACCTGCTGGATGTAACTATTACTGCTCCAAAAACAGGCAAATTGCCTATCAAGATATTGAAGGCGAACTAGTCAGAATGGGCGAGGAACAACGAAAGTGGAGAAAGTTACATGAATTGACGGATGCAATGATTACACCAAATGATCATTGTCGAACTGCTGCAGAAATTATTACTGCTCCTAAGCCGCTTACATCGGCTACTTGAAGGCAAACTGGTCAGAACAAATGGTTAAAAATGTGAGTGGAGTAGGTAATATACATCTGCAAGGAATCATTACTGCTCCAAAACTGTTCAAATTTCCTAGCAGGATTTTTTAGACTAACTGGTTAAATAGTAACTGGTAAGGGGAGTTATGATCGGTCAATGATGTAATAATAGTCTTATTCATAGTCTTTTCTTAAACAGTTTCTTGCATTAGGGAGGCATCATGTTGTCCACATTGTGATCAGGGCCGGATTAAGGGGATGACCACATGGGCCGCGGCCCATGGCGGCAAAATGTAGGGGGCGGCAAATTTTGCAATTGTTTTGAATGTAGGTATCAAAAAAAGAGAGAAAAAAATCGGATTCAGGAAATAAATTACAAACGAGAAAAGGCGACAAAATCTCTCATTTCCTGAGAGTAAAAGTACAGTAATTTCTAATTTTGTCGTCTTTTGGTGATACAGGAGACAACACCTTTAATTAGTCGAGTTAAGAGAGAAACCAAACACGCAATTTGACCTGGAATGGAGCGGCGCGGCGCGGCGGTCGGCATAAAACGCATAGCGCCTACAAGACTGCATGAATACTTCACGCATTGCGTCAAACAGTGTGGTCAGTAGCGGTCGGCGTGAAACGCATAGCGCCTGCAAGACTGAATGAATACTTCACGCATTGCGCCAATACAGTGCGGTAGGCGCGGCGGTGGAAGTTTAAATTTTTAGGCACATTTATGTTTGTTCTTTCATAATTGTTTCGTTCGTTTTTTATAAGTGGAAGGCCTTGTCCAAACAGGGATGGGTTTACGGAACTGAACTCTTGTTATAGTGTTGATAGGGCTTTCACAAAAAAATGTGCCCAACACGAGTAAACGCGTCTCATACACCCCTCCCCCACCGGCATGTTTACTTGATGGTTTTTATAGATCGTATTCGACAGATCACTCTGGTGAGATTATATTGATATCGATTGATTCAATATGTAACCACAGCCTCAAAAGTCAATTTAGGAATCTGAGGTAACGGGTCTTGTGTGATCGAATTTTTATTCTCTCGAGTATCAAATGGCAATGAAAAGTGAAATTGTCAGGAATTTTCTCATTATCAGCTTTTCTAAATTAAATCCTAAAATGTTTGTTTGAGGTTATGTTCTATTGTTTTGAATCAAACGATACGTCGAACCACCGTCGAATACGATCTATTGATGTTTCAAAACAAATGAGAAGAAGGCGGAAAAATGCAGGCGGCCCATGGGCGGCAAGTACGTAAATCCGGCCCCGATTGTAATTTGAGGTTTAACGAGTTCTTTAACTTTTAGCGTCATAAGAAGGACTATTTTTACGAAGTTCTATTAAAATTCAATAGTATAACTTATAGGAAATAAATGCTTGCTTGTATGGGATTACAATAATTCGTCACTGCAAAATATATAAAATGGAAATAAAAAAATATCCGGGGTCTTGCAAATTTTAAGTTAAGATCGTTAACACCTTGACGTTTGTCAAAATTGTGAATTATTTCATTATGTATTTTTTATCTCCTGAAAGATCAAATTATTTTAATCTCTTTTAAGTATCTATTTTCAAAGTTTCACTGTTGAATCCTACTCGAAATTCATTAGAATTTTCCGGTTTCTGACGCTATGATAAAGACCTACTTTAACTTCCCTTATTCATAATGTAATGTGGTCATCAAGGGAGTCTATCTCTGAAGAAAAGAATGATTAAGGAACAACCGTGAATACAATCGAAAACCCAGTGGAAGTGACCGAACTTCTGTAAGCAACTATTACCACTCCAAAGCCGCTCAAATTGCCTATCGAGACATTGAAGGCGAACTGAACGGAGCGCGTGAGATAGATGCAAGTGAGTGGAGTACTAATCAAGATTGGAACAATGTAGAAACAACGAGAAAGCATTTTTAATTCGCTGATATACTATACATGAACCAAAATTGAACGTGGTCGATTTGTAATTATAATTTTGAAAATTATTAGTTTTCTTTATCTTCAAAATTTTAAAAAATAAAAAATACAGGGAGATTCAAAAGTCCCTTTCATACTCTTTAACTTTTTACCTAATTGAGGTAAAGATTTGAAACTTGGAGGATGTTCTTTAGTCAAAACGAGCTACTTTTTAGCCCCACCGCCTAAGATTTTCATCGGGCCCCTTTGGGGGGGAGGGGGTGAGAGGGTTATGGACCCCAATTTTTTTTTCAAATGAGAGGACCCCCTTATGATACGTCGTTTGATTTGCTTCAAATATCCCACGAGGGATATTCTTGCGCTTTTCCGTCCCTCAAATCCCACCCCCTCCATCCCTAATCAAGCGAGCCCCAAATAACCGTTGTTTCAGACCATCAAACTCGGGTCATCTGGTCGGGATTCGAACCCGGGATCTCCCGATCATAGAGCAAGCGCTACAACCACTACACCATAGGAGACCGACAAATCGTTGGAAAGAGCATGAATCAGCCCCAAAAAATCATGGTTAAACGAAGAAAAAAAGTTTGCCTCACTGTTTTTGCAGTGATCGTTGCTTCTAAATTGCTCCGATCAATTTGTTTCCGAAGTCCCTGTCGGCAATTCAAGAGGCTTTGCAGCAGTAAAAGTTGCTTTGTAGCATTGCAGTTCTGCCAACTTCATTCACTTAATACACAGCTTCAGCGCATTATTATACTTCACACACACTGTTTCTAACTTGCTCCGATCAATTCGCCTTATTCAATAACTCGATGGACAATGTATAATGTAAGTGGATAGCTTTTGAATAGTTACTGGCAGTTTGAAATAGTTCAGCCCCGTTCACGCAGTTTATTCATTGCATCAGCGGATTAATACTCCACACACTTTACCTCACTCGCTCTGTACAGTTTGCCTTTAAAGGTAAAATCTGTTTTTTGTAAAATTTTGAGGTAGGTAAATAAAACTGATAAGTTTAAAAATTATAATTACAGGTCGGCCTCGTTCACGTGGTTCATGCCTGGTATATTAGCGGATTAATAATGCTTCCGTTACGTTGTTTCCACATGGTTCCGATCGTAATTAATCAGTACTCCACTACCTGCATCTCATGGGCTCCGTTCAGTTCGCCTTCAATACCTCGATAGGCAATTTGAGCGGCTTTGGGGCTGTAATAGTTGCTTGCATAAGTTTGGCCACTATTACTGAGTTTTTGGTCGTATTCAGAGCCGTTCCTTAATCAGCTCAGGGCCGGATTTACCTACTTGCCGCCCATGGGCCGCCTGTATTTTGCCGCCGTCTTCTCATTCGTTTTGAAAAATCAATTAAAACCATCAAATGAACGTGCCATCGAAGGAGAGGTGCATAAGACGCGTTCACTCGTGTTGGACACATTTTTTGCGAAAGCCCTGTCAACACTACTAGCAAAAGTTCAAGGAGCTTTGTGCGAAAGTTAAAATTCGTAAACCCATCTCTGCGTGGACAAGGCCTTCCATTCATAAGAAATGAACGAAAAAATTATGAAAGAACAAACATAAATGTGGTTCAATGATTTTAACTTCCGCCGCCGCGCCGCGCATGACCGCACCCTGTTGGACGCAATGCGTGAAGTATTCACGCAGTCTTGTAGGCGCTATGCATTTCACGCTGACCGCATTGTGTTTGGCGCAATGCGTGAAGTATTCATGCATTCTTGTAGGCGCTATCCGTTTCACGCTGGCCGCAATGACCTGATTGACTGTGTTTGATGCAATGCGTGAAGCATTCGTGCAGTCTTGTAGGCGCTAATATGTGTTACATGCCGATCGCCGCGCCGAGGGCTTCTCCGTTTCATCTCAAGTCCTTTTCATCATTTCTCTCTAAGTCGCGCCGTTCCGGGTCACATTGCGTGTTTTAACTATTTGGTTTCTCTCTTAACTTGAATAATTAAAGGCGCTGTCTCTTGTATCCCTGAAAGATGACAAAATTAGAAATTATTATACTCTCAGGAAATGAGAGATAATGTCGCCTTCTCTCGTATGTGATTTTTTTTTCTAAATACGATTTTTTTATACCTACATTTAAAAAAATTGCAAAATTTGCCGCCCCCTATAGATTTGTCGCCATGGGCCGCGGCCCACCCCCTTAGTCCGGCCCTGAATCAGCTCTATTCTCCAGAGATACTCCCTTGATGACCACATTACATTGTGGTTTTAAAGAAGGTCTTTAGCAAGCGTCAGAAAAGGGAAAACGACACTTCTGCAATATGAAGAGACAAAATTAACAAATCAACAGATGAACCACTATTTGCTAATGGACAATAAACATATCAATCGATCTCAGCCCCTTCATTCTAATACTACCTAATTAGTATAAAGAGCGGTTCTTCCTCTTCAGTCTCCTTTTTCGTACCTAACACGGTAAAATATATTGGATGTGGAATAAAAATATGGTAAAATTATCGAGGGCACCGTGGAATTACTGGAAGACGGTAAAGTTGCCGAGAGTCAGGGCCAGATTAAGGGGGTGGCCACATGGGCGGCAAATCTAAGGGGCGGCAAAAATTTGCAATTTTTTAAAGTGTAGGTATAAAATAAATCGGATTTATAAAAACAAAATTACAACGAGACAAGGCGACAAAATCTCTCATTTCCTGAGAGTATAGTAATTTCTAATTTTGTCGTCTCTTAATGATACAAGAGACAGCACCCTCAATATAAGTCGAGTTACGAGAGAAACCAAACACGCAATTTGGCCTAGAACGGCTCGACTTAGAGAGAAATGATAGCGAGGACTTGAGATGAAAAGGAGAAGCCCTCGGCGCGGCGATCGGCATGTAACACATATTAGCGCCTACAAGACTGCACGAATGCTTCACGCATTGCATCAAACACAGTCAATCAGGTCATTGCGGTCAGCGTGAAACGGATAGCGCCTACAAGAATGCATGAATACTTCACGCATTGCGCCAAACACAATGCGGTCAGCGTGAAATGCATAGCGCCTACAAGACTGCGTGAATACTTCACGCATTGCGTCCAACAGGGTGCGGTCATGCGCGGCGCGGCGGCGGAAGTTAAAATCATTGAACCACATTTATGTTTGTTCTTTCATAATTTTTTCGTTCATTTCTTATGAATGGAAGGCCTTGTCCACGCAGAGATGGGTTTACGAATTTTAACTTTCGCACAAAGCTCCTTGAACTTTTGCTAGTAGTGTTGACAGGGCTTTCGCAAAAAATGTGTCCAACACGAGTGAACGCGTCTTATGCACCTCTCCTTCGATGGCACGTTCATTTGATGGTTTTAATTGATTTTTCAAAACGAATGAGAAGGGGGCGGCCAAATATAGGCGGCAAGTAGGTGAATCCGGCCCTGCCGAGAGTTCCTGTTAATCGGTAACAAACAAGTAAATTAGGAATTTTAACGGGTTCGTTTGCTGCATGTAAGTGATTAAAATACGCACAATCCTTTAAAAAAACCTGGAACTTTCATTCACTCAGTTTCCATTCAAAATATTTCACTTGCGTTGTTTCCACCACTTAAGTGAAAGTTCAAGTATTGGAAATTGTGCTTGTATTAATTCCTGTGCCTATGAAAAGTTTCATGGGAAACTTTTCATTAAACGTTTCAGAGTTTTCAAGTGGATACATAAGAACCTACGTGTAATTATGCATATCGTAACGTAAACAACATACAAAGGGATCAGGGGACTCAGAAGGAATATCATCTAGTCTGCAACCAAATATATTTTCATGGCCCGTCAAAATTTATTTTATGTCGTCTGCAATGCAGAAAACTGTAAGATTTGACTTTCTTTTTATTTTATCCTCCAAAAACGTTGGGTGTTCTTTGATTTTATGTCGATTTCCATGAGGGGTGGAATTATGGTTTGGTCAAATTTTGCACTTTCGCCCTAGATTCCCTTTTCCTGGTCCTATCAAATGCGAAAAAATACACAATTTTCATGTTGATAACTTTCGATTTATTGGCTCTTAGAATGTCTAATACCGAAAGAATCAGGAAATAAATACGTAAGGTGAACACACATTCCTTCTCATTGAAAAAGAAGTACGTCGTCGTTTAAAATTCCGATATTACTGAGAAACTACGAAACGTGTGCCTCGATTGCAGTGTTTCAAAATTTAGTTCCTATTTTGTACACATAAGAGAATGTATTTACACAGTTTTTTTTCACCAAATTGTCAGAGATTAGGTGTTTTAAAAGAGCAAGGAAAAATCTACCGAAATATTTCTCTATTACGAACGATGCTCAGTCATTAAAGAACTTTTGAGAGGAGATTTACAACGTCGTAAACCGAGATATGTGAGGTAAGTCTCACCACCGATAAGTGACTTACTCTATATTTGTGGAAAAAGCGATCAAATAAATTCGATGTTGAAAAGTTGCCTAATTCTCAAAAACATTTTTTTTTCTTTTACAAGAAAGAGATCTTACAATTGATTGTTGTTTCATTTCCTGAAGTTTCTTCTCATACCAGATATTTTTACCTAGTTTTCGGAAGACTGAAACATCGAAAAAATTTGAAAGACTGCGATTGAGTAAGCTTATTAGTAATTTGTCATGACTTTAGTAAAAATGCGTTAATTACGGACTGTTCCAAGCTCCTTCAAATCGTAAGATATGCAACACCAATGAAAATGTAGGTATAATTGTATCAACTTGAAATGAAGGAGTTCTGATGGACAGGCGGCACTCATTCTGTTTTATTAGAATGCACTTCGCAAAAATCCTGAATTGAGGCTTCGTCGCTTCGTAAAAGTTGCAAATTATAGAAACTTGTATTTTCGAAATCTGAAAGTTTAAAACACTGGACAGATATCTATTTGTTTAACCTGCAAATGATTAATTGAGGAAAAATGGTCTGACCATTTCTTCTGGCTATAAATTTAACAGTGCTTTCGCCATGAAAAAAATTTGGGTGAATATTTCGACATGTGAATTGCAACTTTTAACTGGGAAACCATTTGTGGAAATTTACATCTAGAATCAATTTTTTAAGGTTACCTCATTTCTGATTTTTATAGTAATAATTTTCAGCTAGAAATGTTGTTTCAAAAAAAGTATTAGAGAAATAGCCTCAGCTACAATATCCCTCAGACAGAAGATAATCTCTCGGCCCTCTTTCACATTTCCTATCTCCACACTGATTCAACTCTCATTCCATGAGAGTTCATCCCAGGGTTTTCAAACTTTTTGACACCTTGCTCCAGCAAAGAACAACAGCAATTGCTGTTTTAGGATAAATTAAGCTAAACATAGAGCGCCAAGACAAGTAATTGTATTTAGGAGGATACAACCTGAAGGAGCCTATTATTTTACACTCCTTAAAAATGTGACACATAATGATTATATCACACTTTACCATACGAATGTTATGTACTTTTCAAAAATTCCTGATTGAAAGAATGAGTCAGTTGAAATACTTTCTATTACTGCTGCCAAAATGAATAAAAAAATACTGATGAGATTTTATTAAAAAATATGTTTAAAAACCTAGGATATTTCTGAAAGAGAATTAAAACATAGATATTCTTTAAAAATACAAAATTCAATAGTAGTAACAAAATATGATTTTATTTTTCTAATTAATTTGAAGAAGGCACAAATTCTACAGCAGGTATTTGGAACTCAATTCCAGGGCATTACTCTGGGGGGTATAATGAAAAAATATAGCTCTACAACATTTAAAGAGCATATCTTAAAAAACAATTACTAAAAATTAAGTACAAAAATACGGGGACTTCACAAGAAAAGGTAAAAATTTGTCCTAAAAACATAAATAAAAAAGATTTGGTATTCGCTTTCTTTGACTACATACAACAGATTGTTAACAAAAAAATCAGATCTCAAAATTTCATTCAGACTTGACTCAATTTGGCACTAAATTGCAAGAAAAGTACAGATTTTATAACAAGAGTAGATAAAACAGTACAGAAAAGGCTGCAAGATGATGAAAGAAGGGGGTTTTAAGTCACCCTTTGGAGGAAAAGAGCAGCATTAGTAATATCACCGAGATAAAAACAGATTAAAATAAAAATCAACAATTTAAGTTAAAGAAAAGAACAGGGCAAAAACTGAAGACTAGGTAACTTAAGTACGAGATATGTAACTAACATGTTACATCCTGAATGAATCATTCATCACTTCATTTTCAAGGTTTCTTTATCAAAGTCTTGTTCTGTACTTCTCAGATCGGTTGTGACTAGCAGACAGTGAAAGCAATAAATTTCCTTTTAAGCTATGAAAAGAGGACATTAGTGTCAAAGATGATTGTTAAAAATACTGACTAGGGACAAGTCAAAAGACGACGATTTTGACATTAAAAAGCTGAGAACTAAGTATTCAGTAAAGAATTATTGATTCACTTTCATCAAAGCTGTAGTATTCCATAATCTTCATGTGATGAAGGTTCATCGAAACTGATAAAAGAAGACCTCACAATAAAGCTGCTACACTAAGAATAAAGAAATCTTTTTACAAGAAACAGAACCTGATAATTAAAGAAAAAACAATGTGAGAAAATAATAGGGTTAAACAAAATACAGAAGAAAAACATGTAGGTTAAAACTGACCTTTTAAAGTAGCAAAACAACAAAATATCAAATCAAAGCATTTATGAAGAACTATTGTAAGCTTGTAGGTGCAGTTTCATTACTATAGCTCACTTTGTAAGTTTTTGACAGATAACCAACAAATATCATCACATTAACTTCACTACGATAAGTCATCACCACATGAGATACATTTTGTGAACGTCTTGAGTGAGAATACTAATTTACTTTCTTGTAAAAAGATTAAAAGGAATTGACAACCTAAAAAAACATGACAGCGTATGTAAATTTCGTGGCACAATCAAACAATGCATTAATTCAGTTAGAACTAAAAAGATTACTTAAAGTCACTTGATGGCACACAAAATTGATCTTAAGTCTCGATAGATATTTAAATACTCACAATAAGGTATACGTTAAATGATGAGTAAGGAGGTACAGATCTCAGGCAGAGTTAAAGTATGTTAGAATAATGAGTTGAAATATTAGATTGATTAGACAAAAATGACTATCTATGAGACAAAGAGAGAAGAACATTTTCAGTTTTTAGATGAACAAATAACAAATTAAGAACAATTGAATTAAAAACAACATTGCTTGAAGCTATGGCTGGCTTTTTTAAAAAAAACACAGGTAAGGATAAAATGACGGAACATGACAGCCCGCAAGGATTTCCAGTTCAAAAAGAAAACAAGTTATTCTACGTAAAATACAGCGATCAATTTTTCTTTATCTTGCTACTGATGAGTAGAAGCTTGGAAAAATAAAAAAAATTGACAGACTCTCAGAAAACTTCCGCACATTCCTGGAAATGTTTTTAAGGTGACACAAGGCAGTGATGTAACTGTTAAGCAAGGCGAGAATTTCTGCAAAAAGAAAAATAGGAGGAAAAAAAAATTAATAACAATTTTAAATAATTTTATGCAAATTGATTCCTGTAAATCTTCATGTTTCATATGCCACTTGACTGTGCTTTTGAAGATGAAGTTTTATTCTTTGGAATCAACAGCTCTGTGACCTTGATCTTCATACCAAACGATTTGAATTGATAACTGTTTATTTTTTGTGGCCTTCACACCCTTTAAAAATCATACGACATTGATCACAATCAAAGGTTATTACATTTTTCCTTTTAAAAACTTCTATCAGAGTGTGCCTCTTTTCATTCTTTTAGAATACCATTAAAAAGAGTTTGAGATCAAATGAACACAACTGAGGCTTCATAGATGTCTGTATTACATGATGGAAAATTTCTTATTACACTTAGGAATTTTTAGGAATTTTAAAACACTTTTTGCCGCAGTCTCATCTGCTACCGAAACCCTACTTTGCTCTCACCGAGTTTACAAAACTTCCAACATTCACGGTTCGGTGGATAAAACATGTAAAAAGTTACAGGAAAGGACTTAACTTAAATTGCATTACAGAAGTTGGTATAACAGTTTAAAAGAGACAAACAACACCGTTCAACACAGTTCAGTTTGCCTAACAACTAAGAGCTGCGTCATTGAAAACAGCTGGAAAAATGTTCAGCCGTACCAACCTACATGCTACTGCGCATGGCTAAAAATTAAAAAATGACCTTTACTTTTTCCCATCATACTACAGTTTCCCTGATTGTAAATCTTTCTAGAAAGAGCCCAATTTTAGATTTTTCCGGGGAAAGCCTGAACTGATTGAAAACGATAGAGGCTGTTTTTAGCATCACCTCTAAAAATCTACCTACCAGCAGCTCTTGTTTTTTTGGCAAAGCAAAATTATTTTTTTGCAGTTAAACAGTGAGATTTTTGTTGCGAAACAAATGTTTTTTTTGAAATTCTATAAAAAATATGAAAGAGGAAATTCATACTTACATGTCATTTGACTGCTGAAATAACTGCTGCATCACTACTTCCCATTTAATTCAGCTAGCTAAGGAAAAAAAGAAAAAGGCAAAAGATTAGCTAGAAGTCATCAAAAAAATTATTGCATTATAACTTCCAGATCAAAAGCTCATGGCTGCACAATGAGTGTTTAAATAAATTAATAAAGTGTGCAGCAATGTTGGCCTGAGGTGCTGCTATGGTTTTCCTGAGTGGAATAGAAATCAAGACAGCGGAAGTTAAGGAAAAGTTGACAAGAAGGCGCCAAAGTTGGGGTTGAAAACAAGTAGGTAGTAGAAGTTGAAAAGTATCTACAAAGGGATAAGGGCAGAAGTTTTAATCATAAAAAACCTGGATTAACTCCAAAAAAAGTGTTTTTCACCATCAATTGTAGTCTGTGTATTGCATTCATTGCCTGTTCTATTCATTTTATTTGACCAACGCCTTTCAGGCCCCCCTTCCCCTTAAACTTCCACTATAATACCCCCTCATTTCCCCTCATTAAGGAAAAACATATTCACACATTAGTCATAACAACGGCACTTGGATATTTTCTCAACAAAATTTGTTAAAACTATTAGTTTAGGATTCGTTGGAATTTTTTGCACTTTACTGTGATATTGATGACCATTGAGTCTGATTTCCACTGTTTAGGATCAATTGAACATCAATTTGCAATTTGGAACTAAAATATCTGGCTCAGTTTAGAAACGACGTATGAATCATTAGTTTCTTCATGCAAATATGTGTTTTTACTGATGAGCTGGAAATTTTAGTTCCTTATTGCAAAACTAAGTACAATTAATTGGTGACTATAGAAATAAGGAAAAACAATCAAATTTAATTATCTTCAAAGATGAAAATTTCTAACCTCTTGCTCTTCATCGACTTCATCTTCCTCATCGGAGCCGTGAACGGAATGCGCTGGAGTGGTAGGTCTGCTGCTTGCAGGAGAAGGTGGCTCAGAGTATGGTCGTGGGTAACTGAATCTTCGTCGTCTTTGGGCATCTTCTCCTTCGTGCTCTACTTTAAAATCGGGGTAAACTATCCCTAAGGCTTTGTTCCTTGCTTCCATGTAGTACTGTTTCACAAAACATGATGGAAATTATTATTTAATACATTAGAGAAATTATTCAAAAGGAACTAATCAACAAGGGTGACATAAATCAGGCCTCCGTGAGATTTTTTCGATCAAGATTAGATAAAGTCAACTTTAAAACTTTATATTCATTTGAAAATAACTCTCCTCTTATGACACATTGACAGCTGGTGACTGATGACAGCGTGTTACTTGCGCGTAATTTCTATAAGCTCTTTTCTGGCAGAGCTTGTTTAGCATTTAGAGCTGGGAAAAATCTCATTCATACAGTGCTGTTTATCACCAGCCTTGTGCATGGGTGCATGAAAATCTTGGGCTAGCAACGCTGATGGAGCGAAAAAACTGCTCAGAGCGGAAAAGAAGGGCACATGTGAGCAAAATAGAACTGTAGGAACCCTGGCTGGTTGTTGGTGCTTTGGTAGTCAATGTACAAAAAATGTAGTATTGTTTTTTTTTTTTTTTTAAGCGTGCCAGTAGGGCTCGCTTTTCGAAATCACTCGGATGTACCATAGTACAGCACACAGATCAACCAATGCTATTCAACGGGTCGTTGAAATACTTTTTTCCTCGCACCCGTTTCTTTGTCTTTGAACCATTACACTGTCAAGCCCTGATGGTCTTTTACCAAAAAATCTAATGAACTGCTAATTGGAAACCCTTGAGAACATTTTTCTGTCAAAACCGTATTATTCAATTTGACAGAAACCTCATAGGAGCTTTCTAACGCTCGGAGGACTCAACTCTAGAACCTTCTTTCCCGCCAAAACTCTATTGCCAATGAGCGTCTTGCACTGTAAGTGCAATCTGTGATGAGCCTCGTGACTCATTATACTATGTACTAACCATGGCCCCTGCCGAAATCCACTTAAATCACTACAGTTATCTCGCGATATAGCTTTGGGTGTCCGGTTTCGAGCAAGGCAATAAAAGACGGCGAGGCAATTAACCGATTAACCATTCACCGTGATGCCAGGATCCACCAAATTTTCTCAAAAATTGTTTTCCGTCTATTTAGCGAGTTTTTCTTTACTTTCCGTTGAAGTACAAATAAAAAGAGACCTCATTTGTACAAATCGGCCGAATAGGAGAGAAGTTCCAGTTCGAAATCCAAAGAGATTAACTGAACGCAATTTCGATGCACGGCAGTTCGCCCAAATCACGGTCGTGCGCAAATGCCGCATATCAGCTTAAAATCAAGATAATTGGACAGAATCTTTAAAATTAATTTACATTCAACGTTCATGAATCAATATTTTCTCCCAAATTTAGCAAAAAGTACCAATTGATGCAAAAAGCAAAGACGTGAAAATAAGAGGTATTTGTCCAACATTTCAGTTATTCGGCACGCTTTTCCAACATACTCATGTTGGATTTTTTCTTCTTGTTTTTTTTTAGCTTGAAAGTAGTGAAGGATCAAACAACTCATGACCGTTTCATGAGAGTTAGTAAACCTCTAAATTTTAAAAAAGTCAAAAGGGAGTCACTACAAGTGATTTCTTCATGCTGTATTTTTGGGTCACTTATTTCAATTTGCGAGTTTTGGATTTGCTTTAAAATCCAAACAAGCAGTATGCTTTCAATATAATAAAAAAATGAGTTTACCTTCATCAAGGAGGGAGGAGCGTTTCTCATGACAGCCACTTTAAAATAATTAAAAATTAATTTTTCATTTTACTTACCGATCCTAAATTTCTCCAATCTAGCAAATCACTTAACCTCTCTGTTCGGTTACGTTGGATAATTCTTTGCCTGCGGTTTAGACGAGTGAAATCATACATAAATTGTGCAAGCTGACGAACGGAGTCTTCAAGACCGATGTACCGCCTGTCAACGACATAAATACCATAACTCTGAGGATCTGCTATTTGCTCTTGCATGAAACAACCAAAACCTGAAAAAAGAAATTTTACCTTGACGATAAACTGTGACATTGATATGGGAAAATAGCTAAGACCTCGGAATCTATAAAGAAATGATTTTAGTAATCTGAGGATTATTGAGGCTGACATCACATACAAGATCTTTTCAAAATCAATTGTAGAAATTAACAACCTAAATTCCAAATCAACTGATAATACAAAAATACACGTTATTCTTATGATTTCAGTTAGAGTCGACCCAAATATTATGAAATGTAAATTTAAGTAGTTAAATGAGAATATTAACATGTGAAATTAAAGATAGCTTGATTAAGTTTTTAAATTAAGAAGAAAAATGTTGTTAAAATATCTTTTATGAAGTTTATGATATGAAAGTCAATTTACGTACATATTAATAACTCAATGTATTTACAAAGAAACCATCATCAGGCATCCACAAACAAATCCTTGTATTGATGTTGAAACTGCAAAAACGTGTATCTCGTACGCAGTGTTTCAAAATCTATGCTCCTATTTTATTTGATCAAAGGAGAGCAAACTAATGCTATTGCTTGAAATTTCCAAGAAAAAATCAGGGAAGTTTCCAAGAAATTACTCTGCATATTTTTTCATTTAAAAAATGAAGTATGTGTGACAGGAAGTCTTCAACGTCACAAACTGAGGTATGCATTCTTATGGTCTAACTGTCAATAAGATGGCGGGTGCAATGCTCTTTGTAAATGGCTTCACGCTCCAATTTGATGAATAAAATGATTAAAATAAATAAATGATCCATCTTTCTGATTTCATTGATCAAACTTTCACATATATTGGGCTGTTGGAACTATATTTTACCAGAGAGATTTGTTGTGATTGATGGAATGCCCATGACAGTGCATTCAGCTGGTGTGTAACCCCATGGCTCGTAGTAACTTGGAAACACTCCTAGATGGCATCCACGAACAAACTCTTCATAGTCTAGACCGAATAGAGGATTGGTTGAGGATAAAAACTCAGGATGGAATATGACCTATAAATTAAACAAACAACGGTTATGCTGTATTCAAAGTCTCCGATTTGTAAATATTTTGAGGAGAACTGACCAAAATATTTCTTTGAAATTATCTGTAAATATATTTGAATGAAGGCAGAAAATTTGAGGGAAAATAATGGGTTAAGTTTCTTTAAAAATAAAATAAAACTTCAACAGGAGCAAACAATTGCAATGTTGTTATTAGAGACATATATGTTAGTGGAATGATACTCTATCACATATTGTTTGAAATAAAAAAGAAATAAAATTTATAGAAGACATTTCGTTCCCTTCATTGTCTCTTCTGCTCACTGTGATTTAAAATTATTTTATCAGATTTTTCATGCTACCGATATGTACAAGCAACATTTCTAGTTCGTCTTCCTCTTCAAGTTATATTGCAGGGATTAAAACTTATCGACCTCCAGGCGCTGACAAAATTCCAAATTTGCTAACAAAAAAACCTATTCCACTACCGATGAACAGTTAAGGGGCAGTAAATACATCAATTATAATTTTTTAGATAAAACATACCTTGACTCGATCATCAGGTGAATTAAATAGGTAACACCGCCTTAAAGATGTTAAAACAGGGTCATTCCAGTCATCAACAACATTGTGAGTCGTTACAGGTGGAAGAGAGTGCCGCTGGAGTGCAAATAGACAGCGCTTGATATGCATCTTGTCTTCTTTTGTGAACAAATCTTCTGGGTCTGGCATGACACCACTGAAATAAATAAAATTAATTTGTTACCTATTTTCTAAAAATTTTCCAAAAACATTTTTGAAGGGTGTGGAACTCATTCACAATTTTTGGAAATACCGAGATCAGTCATTACTTAAATACATGAAGTATGATAGGTAGTCTGTAAGAAACCAAGAGATCAGGTCTCATAGTTCCACCAATCGACTGTGAAATGTAGTTGAAAGAATGCATAAAACTTAAAATACAAACCATCACAACTGTAAACGCATATCGCCAGTGAAACTACCAGACAACATATCTCGTTTGCGGTGTTTAAAAATCTCCGCTCCCATTTTATTTTATTAAAGGAGAGCATATAATATACTGACAACAGCTCAATATCATTTCTTGAAATTTTCACCAAGTTTTCTTTGCGCAGACAAGAAAAAACATGGAAGTTTTGAAGAATTGACGTTGAGTAAGGTATACTATAAAGGTTACAGTAATTTTATTTATCTCTTTACTTTTTTTCAATTTTTTTTTATCAATGTTCTGGGTCTGGTTTCCATTTAATAAAAATCAAGTATGACAGGAAGTCTATGACATCACAAACCGAGATACGTGGTCTGGTAGTTTCACTTCATTATTGACTTTTTTATCTTTGTATTTTCGGTCTAGGAAACTATTACAAGAGATGACATACCTTAAACAGGTCTCGTACATCCGTTTTCCTACTTTTGCTTGAATTTCATGGATAGTATCTCGCAAACTTTTGGTTACAGCACTTCCTCTAAGACTTTCAACATTGAAGTTATTTGTTTTTGTTGGAAAGATGATGAAAGCTACTACTGTAGTGTCTGAGTGCGCATTCTAGAAGCAACAGGAAAACATATAAATAAGAAGAGAAAGTTTAATGAGTCGATTTCGCTTTGAGCTACTTGTGTACTTGGACCTCTTAAAAATAATCAGTTTAGAGAAGGAAACGCTATGGTTTGCTTCTCACAAATGAGTGCCAATCTTCACTAAAATTCTCATGATGTCGGGTTATTATGAGTATTTGTTGATGTGATAGGAACAGGAGCCATGGAGCCAAGATAGCAGCTAGAACTGGACATTTAATACTTTCAGGAGGTTTTCATTTTTACGGACATCACAGTTCATTATATAACATCCAGCTAAATTAAACATTTTCAACTGTTTGTTTCTGACCAGTTATACTTACTTTACATGTATATGATAATTTTAAGGAGATGTTTTTAAAATCATTGATTATGATCGTTGGTTTTGGAGACAAGTTATTTACTTAGGGAACAATCAATGTATCAGTAAATTTTATAGGCTCAAAAAAAGTGAGAAATGAAACAAGAAAATGCTTACTTTCAAATAATGGTTCAATCTTGCTAGAGACTCAATGAAGATATCACCTCCTTTGTTCCCGAATTCATAACGCCCAGCCGTGAAAAAGTAAAGAGTTTTGTCTAAATTGAAATTGTAATGCCTGAGAACAGAATGTAAAAAAAGAGGAAAAAATCATAAGAAGGTTAGTAAAACTGAGCTGATGTTTGAAGGATGTTTAAACTAATTTGTTAGATGATGACAAGAAGTAACAAGTTCCTTCTGCAAAACTTAGCATTGCTCTTTACGCATCAGCATTGGCTATTTTATGAGCATTCAGCTAAGATATTAAACCTTTTGAAAATCTGACTGCGACAATCAGGGATTTTTTTAAGAGAAAACGACCCTACCAGAAATGTGAGGCCGACTTTCCATTATGCTACATAGGTTATGGTCTAGGGGTGAAAAATTCTGAGGGGCACAACATTTTGAGAATTTGTACATCGTAGATGGGCAGCAATATTTGAATGGATGAACAGCAGAAAGAGTAACTATAAAATTGGAAAGGTAATTTTAATGTTCTATCCCAACTGACAGACAGGACCGATAAGTTATAAGATTTGGAAAAAAGGTAGGAAAAGACAACTTACCCGTAGAAATGACCACGAATGAACTCATTGATCTTTTCTTTAGCTCGGGCGTGAAGATTTTGGAATTCGTGGACAGCAGAAAACTTTATGACGTTCAATCCATTGGGCGTGATGAAGTCTGGTTTTCGTTTCAGTAAATTTTCTGCCTCATAGCCAGTGATATCAGAAACTGTTGTGAAAACATGTGCTAAGTGTGATGCAGCCCTTTCCATACAGTACCTGTGATATATTTGCCTTTTCCCTGCTTCTTCATCAACATTGAACTGGAAAAAGTTTAGAACAGAGTTGTCATATTCATTCTCATTTGTTTAATTAAAATGACAATTTTAAGCTATCAATGAGTATCATATGGTTTGAGGATTAAATCTTCGCCTGGGTTTTCAGTGCGTGAGTATACTTCTTTAACATTCATAATACATGTAAATCAATTAGACTGACAAGAATAATATTAAAGGTATAATATCTGCCCTTTTTAATTTATAAAATAAATATTACCATTGAATTGTGCATTTGAGAGTGGAGGAAGTACCAATCTTTTAAAATCAATTTTATTGAATTTTCAGATACCATTTGTAAAGATAAATCTACCAACTTTCGGGAAATAACAAAAATCCTGGACTAACCTAACATAGGGAGCAAAGCTTTTGCTTGCACCTCTTGACTTTATTTGTAAATTTGTGGTTGCTTTTAGCAGTTTAGGGTATGTTCACTTAAATGTTGCCCATGGTCAGGAAATATAAATCTTCCATCGACCACATCAAATATCTTCAACAAGAGGCACAAACAGTACTTAATTTGTTCACTATCATTACAAAAAAATACGACTTACGCAGAGAAACTTACAGTGCTAAGATTGTTGTAGAAATCAGTGTTACCAGCACAAAGATATCTACCAAGCAAAGTTGCATGAGTTGTAAATACTGTGGCAACGTCGATGAGCCGACTGCGCAAGGCAATAAGACCCACACCAGCTTGCCATTCATGAAAATGAGCTACAATTTTGGCATTTTCATAACTGTCTTCATCAGCTGCTTTTTTGAACTGGAAAAAACAAAAAATACATAAAAAGTCTGTCGATGAGGATTTCATTTTTGAAAAGTTCTAAGTTGCTATAACCAATAAGGAAAAATAAAAAGTGGACAAGGATATCGAGAATTGTCAAAATAAATAATTTTTAAAAATTTATATCAACCGCTGAGAGAGAGAGAGGGGGAGAGAGAGAGAGAGAGAGCTACAGTCCCATAATGATTATTTTAATTTGTATATAAGCCCCTTCAGTAACATGCCCAGGCACTTTATTCCACTTAATCGCCAACCTTATCCGTAGAAACAGAGATTTTGCTGGGCACTCCTTACATTTTCTTTCAGGAGGAACCCTGTTATAGTACTTCCTTTGGCAGCTTGTCGTTCGCTATTCTTTTGACATGATCATACAAGATAAACGGTCATGAATTCATGAAAGATGGTCTGCTTGTCATTTGTCATCTTATGCGCTCTTTCATATTTTGTATGGTCTCCTATCCAGTTTCCACCTCATCTTTGCTAGTTATCGATTTCTATTGCCTCAAAAATCTTCTGGGAGTGATCTTTTATGGGCAATACCTCACTGCTGTGTGTCAGAATGCTTTTGATTATAGTGTTATAGATTAGTCTCTTTGTCTCTAGATACCTTGATCCCAAAAAATTCCGCTTATTGCGGTAGCTCTTCTTACCGGCAAGTTTTGATCTTTTAATATTTTGATTTTTCAATTTAAAATTAGGAGATTTTTAAAACCAGGAAGATCAGAATCATTGAGATGGGAGAGGAAGAGGACCAAAAATTGGATGAATAGAATTTCTTAGTTATAGAATTCATGCTTGAATGAGGTATTATCTGTGAAAGTTGAGGATATCAGTTTTCAAGTTTTGAGAAAAAAGTGCTAAAATTCATACCTTAGCACTTCAAAGCCGCTTGAACCTTGAACTTAAGCAACCTAAATCACAAGTATTGCCAAGATACACATTTTACTTCTCCTTCAACATCAACACCTTCTAATTGATTTTTTGTCACTCTGGTACGCTTTAAGTTAACTATATTTCACTGTATTTAAGGAAATGTGCTTTAATACCTCTTCAATAAATTCAGCCATTTGATATCCTAGAATTACAGCATCGTTAGCTTCCATATCTAGATGAGGAATACCCAAACTGCATTTGCTCCACAGTTCATTCTTGTACTCATCCAGTTTCCAGGCAGCATAGCCAATATCGAACAAAACAATCTGAGGATTGCCATCAACAAGCCAAGTTCCTGTGTGCAGCTGTAAAAGAACAGAAAAAAGAACAAACAGGTAAGACCCCTTGCAAAATTCAAAGTACGAAAATGGCATTTGGACTGAGTTTATCAGAAAGGAACCAACCTACATTTTCAAAAAAATAGAGTTAAGAACGTTTTTAAGTTCCATTAGTCATATATTTTCTCCTGCCAAAAACTCAAAATCGGAAAAAAGAAATTAGTTTGTGAAAAGCAGGTTTAAAATTTATTTTCAAAATTGAGTCTTATGGAGGAGTGAAACATCAAACCTCTTTTTCTTAGTTTCAACTTAATGTGGGTTGCTTACTTTCTGATGAACTAGGTCAAATTTTGCATGTGTTTAAGACCTTCAGAGTAGGGTGAAATATAAGGAAATTGTTCCTGATTTCATAGAAATTGAAATGCTTCATTCTCTTGTTTAAAAATGATTACTCTTGAGTATTATATGGTAAGACATTCCTAGATTGACACACCTCAAATAGAAATAGCTATCAAAATACTCCTTTAGATGCTTGGCAAATTGTTAAAGGAAACTCCAAATCATTACAGATAGATAAAAATTGCACTTCAATCAAAAGTGATAGCCATGAGATACATGAAGCAAAACCCTACCCTACTTCCTGAACTCTTATTGATCATTTTCTGGACTAGAAAAATTGGGCTTACAGAGCAAGCTACACTTACTCATGGTGAAAAATCTTAGATACGTGAGCAAGATGAAATCATGATGATTGTCATAATAAATTTAAATTAAAGTGCATTGATTACAGTTTTTTCAATGACAATAAGCATTGTTAAAAGGACTTTTTTGGATAAAAATTTAATTTTTTTCCAAAACCGATTAAACTTTTTTTGACTTACTTTAATTTTTGACACCTTGATGGCCATTTTGGGCAGGCCGCCCATCTTTAAGTGACTGAAACGGGTACGGAACTTTTAATTTCTGTACCCATTTCAGTCATCTGAGGATGGGTGGCCCGCCCAAAATGGCCATCGTGGTGTAAAAAATTAAAGCAAGTCAGTTTAATTGGTTTTTGAAAAAATTTCAATTTGTATAAAAAAAAGTGTTCATAGTACCGATAAGTCTTGGAAAAATTGTGCATTATGTTACAACATAGTGATCGGTAAAAATATTTAAAGGGTTCATCAGACAAGATAATAAAGCAACAAAATGAAATTTGATTTCAGTATGGTTTAAAATGGATCATAAAAACACATCTCTGAAACACAGTAGGTATCCAACTACCGAATAAAAGTACCCACCTTGAATCCTCGATCTCTCATTCTGCGTACGGCAATATCAAGAGGAGAATCGGGAGCAAAATCTGCCTCATCAATCTCAGCTCTGGCGCAATGCTCTTTGTATGGTCCCATTAATACGTAGTGATCTCCCATTTCTTCTGTTGAAATATATGCTTTGGACCGGATGACTGTGTAAATTCCACCGACTGAAATTGTCGAAAAAGAAGAAAAGCCAAAATAAGAGAAGGAGCAGAACTTTTCATGCAATGATAAAAAATTTACAAATCTTGCAAATGTTATAATTTTAAGAGAAACAGTGAAAGTATGACTGAAGGCTGTTACGATTTTTAGAAAACTTGAGTTAACGAGTTTTTTAAAAAATAGATTTAGCTTTTAAATGCTGTAAAACTGTGCAGTGAGGTAATAGAGAAAAGTGATGTTTCAATGGTCTCCTAAAACATGGAAAAAATCAACCGATTAAAAACTGAACTATGACCACATAAACTCATAATGGCTACATGGTCAATTTGAAACCTCACAACAAATTTTTACTGAAAGTAGAACCATTAAATCATATTTTAAGGAAAATTTCTTGGAAATTATACATTTTATTTTGAAACTTAAACCTTCAGCATGTAAAGAACTTTTTGCAAAATTTTAGAGACCAAATGGACGCATTTCTATCAAACGGAACTAAGCGCCAATGTGAGTTCCTTTTGAGGAATTTAGAATCCCGGATAGCGCGTTCTGTCAAACTGACCTAAACGCCATGGAAAAGCATTGCATAGTATAGGACAGAATGAGCCGGACGCCCGATTCTGCCGCCAATCCAAGCCCCCCTCTACCTTCCTCACCCTATGGCGCTTAGGTCCGTTTGATAGAAATACGTCCAAATCAAACCCTTTTTTTGGACAGGAATATACACTCTAAGTCACAATATTGTGCTGTGTAATTTGTGAATTTGTCTCACCTTTGTTTGCAACCTCCCATGCAGCCTCAAATGTCCATCTATTTTGGGTGTAGGCAAGTTGACCTTTATCCATGGCAGCCATGAAATCATAGTTGCTGTCCACACGGTAAAACCGTTTGCTTGCTCGTTCCTTAGACATGATGGATTCTTATAATTTTATATTGGTATATGCTCAGCTAATTGGGAGAAAAATGCAGCCGTCAACTCCTGCAACAAAGAAGCAAAATGCAGACTCTAATAAGCTCATTTCTAATAGGTAAGTAAACACTCTATTAAATAAAAAACCCATCACGGAGAGTCTCCAGACTGCACTACAGAATTCGAAAAGAAGTCTGTTGTACACAAGAATATCATAAAAAGCCCGCCCACCTGCTCTGGGTCTTGGTTCACACTTTTTAGAAATAATCAACGTAGATGAACACTTCAGCGGTATTAATACCCTAACATGACACAGAAAACCAATAAACTGAGACAGGTGGTTTGATTTAGCATGGAATGATCCCTAACTGCACGCGTTGTCTAAATTTTATGTTTGGTAACTGCACATACAGGACAAGACTGAGGTGAAATGGAGCAATGCGATTGACTACTTGCATCACTTGATGATGTTTCCCTATTTTTCCAGGGCTTCATTGAATGGGCTGAACAATTCACATGCTGAGCGTGCATACTTAGGCACCGATAATAATTATTCAACGAGAGAATGATTTTGTCAAGGCATGCCACCAACCACACGGTTATCTTCCATCAAAGTCTCATAATGTCCAGTCAACAATCACCAAGTTTTGATACTCCAATCCACTCAGAATCAAATTTAATGAAAATAGATAAACAAGCACTAGTTCGAAATATAGTAAGTCATACGTTCATAGGCTCCGATACCTCAGGACCGGTATTCTTACCGTGCCTTCAAGTGCTCAGGAAAACTCCGTACTCTAAATTATTAGGGAACAACACTCATAATCAACATTACAGCTTGCAAACAGTGTCAAAATTTTAGGGAATTAATTCAAATTAAATAAATATAGGTAGGAGACTCCAGCCTCATAGAGTTAACCAGCTGAACATGAGGATTGCGGTGTAGGCATAGAAACCAACCATAACTGTTGTGTAATGAAATTATCGCTGTTCAACAACTAGGGGCATAACACAAGATCCCAATGTGTCAAACTACATATTACAGATATTACCTTAAACTTGAATCACTTCACAAATGAGATATGTTCTCTTATCATTAAGCATAACTGCCACTAACAAACTATGACCTTTAAGCTGCGCAAAGTTAATAATTTAATACAAAAAGTAACACAGCAGCTTAAAAATAGGGGATTCAATGATGAAGGTGAAGGTTAGTTAGATGACAAGAGTTTGAAGTCTATAATTAGCTCCCAAACCTATTTTGAATCTCAAAGGGCTTATGGACGGAGGGCAAGGGTGGTCCATTAATGAAAGATGTTGAGAGCCATTACAGATAACAAGAAGTAAATTGTGAGTTGAGGTGCTTCAATTAAATTATACTCATGGAAAAAAAGGATTTGTTCTGAGGAATAAATTGCTCTGTACTTACTTACTCTAAAAGAATGAGGAAGAATAGTGGTAGTGCGACATGAGAGGTTAGCTTGACATGACAGAGGAGACTGAAAATCTTGGGATCAAAAAAATTTTTGCTGATAACGAGTAAGTCTAGATAAACTGTCACCTTCTAGAAACGGCTGACCGCCGATTACTGGATGCCAAATCAGTCTTCAGTGATGCCTTGAATTGCTGTTATGACAGGACATCTCCCATTTTCTCTTATCACTCCTCTTATCATTATCAACAACAACTTTTCTATTGGCTACTTCAGCTTAGTTTCCTGACTTTGCGCCAGAGGGAGCGAGGAGCCTCACCCGAAAGTTGTTTGGCTTCAGACAGTCAGTGTTGCCAAATCGTTTCTTAATCTACATATCGACGGTGAAACTACCAAACCACGTATCTCGGTTTGCGACGTCGCAGACTTCCTGTCATACTTTATTTTTTAAATGAAAAACTACTTAACGTCCAGTCTTGAAAATTTTTGTGATTTTTCCTCATCGTGCGGAGAAAATTCTGTGAAAATTTCAAGGAATGATATTGATTTGGTCTACTTCAAAAAAATAAAATGCGAGCGTAGATTTTTAAACACCGCAAACGAGATACGTGGTTTGGTAGTTTCACCGTCGATATTTATTTACCTATTCCGAATAGGCTACTCGTTACGATTTGTCTCTGGTTACGATGAAGAAAAAGTAGAACAAACCCTCAAGGTGTGATATTTTTTTATTCCTAATCTCAATTCGTTTTTTTTGGTCTCTAAATTAATACAACAATTCTCACGAAATCGAAGTAGTAAACCGTTAGACCCCACTTTTGCCAACCCNCCCCCCTCTCATCACGTATCCTAGGCAGCTCCTATTTATGACATATTTATGACATATTTATGACATATTGTTTGTGGTGCCATTGACGGCGCGGGAGGCCATAAATATCCTTAATACAGAGAAAGCACAATTTTGAAATTTTGATCAACCATTGTCACGAGGTGAACTTTTAACTTCATTTTCGATTGCAGATAATTCAGGGCCGGATTAAGGGGGTGGCCACATGGGCCGCGGCTCATGGCGGCAAAATTAGGGGGCGGCAAATTTTGCAATTTTTTTAAATGCAGGTACAAAAAAATCGGACTCAGAAAAAAATTACAAACAAGAAAAGGTGACAAAATCTCTCACTTCCTGAGAGTTCATTAATTTCTAATTTTATCGTATTTCGGTGATACAAAAGACTGCGCACCTTTAATTAGTTGAGTTAAGAGAGAAACCAAACACGTAATTTGGCTTGGAGCGGCACGGCGTAAAGAGAAATGATGACGAGGACTTGAGATGAAAAGGAGAAACCCTCGACGCGGCGCGGCGGTCGGCATGTACTTAACACATATTAGCGCCTACGAGACTGCATGAATACTTCACGCATTGCGTCGAACACAGTACCGTCAACAGCGGTCGGCGCGGCGTGAAACGCACAGTGCCTACAAGACTACATAAATACTTCACGCATTGCGCCGAACACAGAGTGGTCAGCGCGGCACGGCGGCGGAAGTTAAAATATTAAACCACATTTATGTTTGTTCTTTCTTAACTTTTTAGTTCATTTCTTAAAAATGAAAGGCCTTGTCCCCACAGAGATAGATTTACGGAACTGAACTTTTGCGCGAAGTTCCGTGAACTTTTGCTGGTAGTGTTGGACTTACGCAAAAAATGTGTCCAACACGAGTGAACGCGTCTTATGCACCCTTCTCCCTCCGGCACGTTCACTTGTTGGTTTTTATTAATGTTTCAAAATGAATGAGAAGAGAGCGGCAAAATACAGGCGGCCCATGGGCGGCAAGTCGGTAAATCCGGCCATGGCGGATAAAATAGAATAAAAAAAAATTATTTTGATCGTGAGCTTTTCCTCCTAGAAGACAGCTCACAATCAGACCAGAATCTATGATAGAACTATTTCAACTTCTGTGTAGTCGTCGTTGCATATCATGTTAAATGAAGGGGACGCAACATTGCTTACTAGACAACGTTTTATTTTGGTGCCAACGGTGGGCTTTACTAGAAGGACCCGAAGTAGCAGAGCGCTTTCAGTTTTTCGTTTATACTACAAAAATATCTCCTAGGCAAGAATAGTTGTATACAAACGTAGGATGTGAGTATCTTTGTGCTTCAGTTTGGATATGCTGAACGTGATTCGTACCTGTAGCAATACTTTTCATGTTTAAGAGATATCTCCGAAGTACAAATGCAGAATTGAAGGCTCTCTATCATTTTAAGTCCTCGTAATAAAGCTCGCCCAACCATGAACAATCCTTCCAGAGAGGTGGGATCAGGCTCGCCACATCCCACCTCGGGCCCTGGTACCAGTTTTAAGGTCCGGGCCCCAAGCACGGAGGGGGGGGGGTGGCTGTCCGTGGGGCATCCTCCGAGAAATTTTAGAATTTACACGACTAATCGGACGCATTGTGAAGCTTCCATAAAGAACTTTTTCATCAAATTCTGCGGAATAATTATGTTTTTTTTTTTTTATATACTTTCAGCACAAAATACTTGCGAATTGTTGCATTCAAAACATCTGGGAATTTTTTTTTTTTATCCGGGTATCGGAACTTCAGCTAGAATTGTATTTAGCAAATGGGTGGTTTTTCCACGAGGATTAAAAATAAACGAGTGCTACGGAATATAACAAAAGAATATGAACTATGCAAAACGATAATCCGGGTATCGGAACTTGGCTGTTTTGAAAACGCCTTCAAATGGGGCGTGATACCTCACGCATTCCGGAGAGTTCAAATAGTTGTATCATTGCGCCTTAGAACATTAGACATCGTCAACTTTCCGAGAAATGCATGATTTAAATGTATTTCTATGTTGCCGGTCCTCGAAATTGCAATAAATGTGGTATCTGAGCATGATATGCGGGGTTTACTTCAACCTACTTTAATGAGACGTCATTTTTAGGATTTTTTGTTGTTGTTTTCTTCTCGTTTGATAATCTAATTTTGACGTTTGAGTACTTTACGCGTGAAATTTCCGTAAAAATGAGATGCGACAGGAAATATCTTCAACATCATAAACCTAAATACACGTACATGATTTCCTAGGTGCAATGGCGAAACTATAGCACAATAAAGTCTGGCAAATATATTAGTGAAAATTATATTTTGTTCTTCTCTTTCTCCCCTGAAATGTCGGCTGCGTCTAGGTCAATCTTGAAGTACTTGCGCTGTGTAATTATACAATTTAAATTCCTATTTACAATCATTTTTCAAATTGCGTAACAATTAGAGGAATTTGGAAAAGAACTGAGCTGTAATAAAAAATCGAGCGTCCTCGTGTGTCTCAGGGAATCAGATCGTACAAGGTAACATTAAATACATTAAAGGAATATCCTACTCTCGTGTGTCATATTATACAGGATGTCCCAGTCCCAGACCACCCTGTACTACACCAGGTCGAAGTGCTATCATGCCTCATGATGGTTGGCAATTGGACATCTGCGAATCCAGGGAACTTCCTTGATTAGTCTTCGCTTCGGGGCGACCATATTTTATAAAAAAACACCAATTGAGCATCATGAGTATGAAGAAAATTAGACTTTACTGACTAAACATGGAGACTATGCACATTTTCGGTGGCCCAAAAATTCCCGTCGAACCGTTTTTAAGACCATACGTGACATGTCCGGTGCCGATGTTCTCACGATAACGACTCCAAACGAAGTGGCTACGCCCATGTGGGAAATTCGACCGCTCAGCGAATTTCGTTGTATTAATTTCGTTGATGTAGAACCTGCCGAACTACTCCCAAACACAAAACATGTCACGAACACGATCGACAAGAGTAACGTTTAAAAACATGAAGGGGATGGGAACTCATCGAAACGATCCCACCTAACTATGGCTGAAAAGTTGTATACGCAGGGAGAAAAATACGCCGCAGAGCAAGACTTTCTATCCCTAAAAGTGTCTTTGGCTTATTTTATTTATTTTTTTATTTCATTTTTTCCCCCGTTTTAGTTCTCTTACCAACATATATTCACTTATGCCTATACGAATTGAACAACGACCTGGACAAGTGACATCATTACGGTGAAACCGCCAAACCATACGTATCTCGTTTGCGGCGTTTGAAATCTACGCTCCCATTTTATTTTTGTGTGGGAGACAAATGAACAACATTCCTTGACAAACTTTCAGAAATTGCTTCGCAAAGAGAAGAAATATCACGTAAGTTTTTAAGAATTGACGTTGAGCATAGTTCTGTATTAAAAAAATGCAGTATGTCAGGAGGTCTACAACGCTGCAAATCGAGATACGTGGTTTGGAAGTTGCATACTACTAACCTAAACGTGTAACTTGGCGGAGCAAGTCATCTGAATTTCGAGAACCGCGGTGGGCAAGAGGCAATCTTTGTGTGTGAAATCAACAACCTAATATAATTACATGTCTTATTCCCATTGGCGGACCCAGCAAATTGGCAACATTGTCTTTTCTCCATTTAAATCTATGGAATTGTATCGATTTCAGGAGGGGCTAGGTGCTCCAACGAGAATGGATTTTTTAGCATAGGTTTAAATGGCGGGAATCCAGTGTTGCCAAATTGTTGGATCCGCCTCTGCTCATTCCCAAAACTGCAAATTTTGATCCTACGGATTTTTCCTATCCTGTAAAATGCAGGCAAAACTATCTCCTCCAAGAATTGAGTTAGCGTTCAAGTATGGGTTGGCGCCGGACGCACCGCCAAAGTTCAGCCTTCATTCGGCAAGTAGGCAATTTGAGGGCAGAGGAGGGGCACGTGTGATTGCGATATGGTGCGTTCATGAGAAGAGGAGAGGGCTTAAGCCGGGTGTTACGTGAAGGTCAACCTTCTATTTTTTTAAAAAAAAGAGAAAGAAAGATAAAAAAACAATGGCATTCTTAAAATGAAAAAGAAAAAAAAAAGATTTGTGCGGTAAAATAAAATACTTAACGACTGAACCTACGAATGTAGAAGTAACTTTTTTAATGTTAAATTGTAAACAAACTCAAAAATCTGTTCGTCTTGTCTCGTAAATCTTGGCGTGTACACACTCCACTTACCTTCCGTATACGTTTTCCACGACGCCTTGAAGCCTTGATACTTCGGTTTTAAAAGCTGAACCACGGACGAAAAGAAGTCAGGAAATATCCCTCAACCTGTCATGGTTTACTGCCAAAACATTTAAGCTAACACACACTCGCATTTCTAACAACGTTATCAAATTCTAGCTCTATGACAAGTGTAATATCTTAAATTATAAAAAGAGCAAAAGAAACAGCGTAAAGACTTTCTGGGTTTTCAAATACTTGAAATCGCAGCACTGCCCGTCGAGATGAGAGGAGCACAACCAGACCTGACTTGGATTATCGCTCTGGCGTCTGAGCTCCTCAAAGCCACCTTGACGACGTCTCCGAATGAATGAAACAAAATATCTCATATGACGTTTCATCGAAAAGATTTGCAGCTTTGAACCCATCGTATTAAAAAGCTTTATCATTACGCACTTGAAGGTTATCTACGACATATTGTAACGATAATTAAAACGGGAGATAAGGCCTCCACGGTTATATTTGGGATGAAAGTCTAAACAATTAGCGCGTCCACGACGTCAGATAGATTCAAATGCGCGAATAGAGTTAAGTCACGAGATTAAAGGGATCTACCCGGAAAACGAACGGTATCGGATTTTTTTTTTTTGGTTGGCTTTAACGCTAATTTAATCTGCAAATATCTATCTGAGGCATGAATCATAGGAATAGCTGAAGTTCATAGGACATTGGTTGACTCGTTTGTGTTACTCATGTAGTTCTTATGGGAACTTTATTAGCTAAATACGTCGAAAACTCAGGTTGTGGCGGCTAAAAATAAGGGACGCAGGCCTATTCGACCGTGCTAAGGAAAAACGCCGTATATAAACTTTCAGGTGTTGCCAAATTTCCTTTGATAAAATGTGAATTTCCTTGTAAACTTATAAATATTTTCCTCCCAATTTTTCAGATAATTTTGTTCGAAATTTCACTTCAAGATTCTGAAAATTTTAAGGAAAAATATTCAAAGCTTTCCTAAAAAATATGCATTTTATCGAAGGAAATTTGGCAACTCTCGAATGTTCACACGGCGTTTTTCCTTACACGGCAGTATTGTCATGTCTAAAACATAGATGCAACCTTGATTCCTGTTAAATCTAAAAAATAGATGCAACCTTAATTTCTGTCTAAAAATTAGATGCAACCTTGATTTCTGCCACGTCTTCGTTCCTCGCAAAGTGCTCCACTGAATCATCGAAAACCTCAATGGTTCCTAAAAAATTGCAGATGATACCTGCTAATGGGACCGCGTTAAGCAGAAAGGAACCAAGCCACATCAGCAATTGTCAAATTTAATCGGACGATTTAATTTTTCAGATGAAAACGGTCGTGCGGCTTTTTTTTGCAAATTTCATTGAATTTTCTGCATATTACGAAGCAAATTCTTATAATTTTCAAAGGAATCCTTACAAACGTTCTGTTATAAAAATTATATCGCCCAGTTACATTTGGCAAAAAGCTTATGTGGCTTAATTGGTTCTTTTCTATTAAAGAAGGGTCCAATGAAACTTGGACCACATTTTGCAATAAGGAACCACTATTTCTGGCTCATTTTAGAAACAACATAAATGCTATTGGTTTCCCTATGCAGAAAGGTGCTTTTATGAAAGAGCCAGAGATAATGGTTCCTTATTGCAAATTGTAATCCACTTGATTGTCTATTTATTGTACAAGCTTAGGTGAGGCTGGAAAAATGACCTCACCGATCTAAACCAAAAGGCTTAAGTCATTTGTTTATTTTTGGTGGGATCGACATAGACGAACTATTTGGATTAAAGTTAAATTGAAATTTCCTACTGGCAAACTTTACTTTTTCTCTCTCTTTCTCTATCTCAATAATATCTATAACTATGCACAGCAGTGGCGTGGCGTGCTTTGCGATACATCGATTGATATAATCGATTATTTTCCATATAGCCTCAAATGGGGAAATGGCGATAATCGATCATTCACGCTTCGCCACTGATGCACATTTCCTAAAAGTAAAATATGGGAATGATAATATTAAGCGAAAATAAGGTGTATAGATGTTATTTGGATAACATTTTTGCGGTGCGAATTATACGTCATCATTCTTATACCATTTTTGTTTGGGTAAAAAGCTCTCCCCTCCTCGTCATTTGCGAATAATTCCAATGACCTACTATTAATTTTCCTTATCTCTCTTGAGGTTTTCCATTGCCGAAAAGTTAAGAGATAAGGAGGTACAGAGACGTGTTGTGTCTGCAACCGCTCTTCGGCAATGTTTAGCGCCCTCTTTAATTAACGATAATTAATATTTTTATAGGCGCCCTCATTACTCTCGTTAAGTCTGACGATTTTTATACGGGAAACCTATGTTATACCTAAGTTAAACATATTTGCTAATTTTAGGTGCAATTATGCTCAATGAGTTCGACTATGAATATTAAAATTGTATATATAGACAAGGGAATGGGAGATTTTACATGAAAAAATTCATTGCTTATGGTAGATAAGCAAAGTGTAGAATTTTTAAAGTTATTTTCTAATCAACAGAGTTAAAGGAAATTGATGCAAAAAAAAGACAATATGATTAATTGACGCAAAACAGAGGAAATATGGTTAATTGTCGTCACTTTGCGCTTTCCCCCATTTTGAACACCATTGTATTTGAACAGATTCGATCTCTTTTATTGCAATTTGTACTCAACGCTAGTACAATTATTTTAAAACGAAAATTCTCCTTGTAGTCCGTTCAAATAGTATAAAATATTAACTCTCAGGCACCTCAACATTTTCTATTTTCATGAAGTGTATTCGCTCCGGAAAATTGATCCTCGCTGATAAGAATGGATCACTATTCCACCAGACAACATTTTTCAATTAGTACACCTCAACAAGAAACATTTTCCCATCAAAATTCCACTCTACGTAGATACGAGACGCACACTTTCGAATCTTTCGAGAATCATGTTGTAAGTGAAAAATATCATCCATAATCATTATTTGTATAAATATTCTAACTCATACATACTTTTAGAATGCTAAAAAATCAAGATCAACGTCCATACGATTGGAAACGCCAGAGATTGAAAATGAAGGACAGTTGCCTGTAAGGGGCCTTTCTTGGCCCTGCGTGAGGAATTTCTGGCCATCCGTTTGGAGACTACTAGTCGGTAAGGCAAAAATAGGCAAGTAATTCAACTTGTTTGTTTTTGTTCGACTGACTCATTTTACAGTGGTGTGTGGACAATTTTATATAAACCTGTAAAAATCATATTTTTGAAAGAGCTTTAAAAAATAATGCAATTATTCCAGGCTAAATCGTCTACTTTATGTACTTTTTATTTCCTTTCTCAGAGCTCATTTTGGTACGTAAAATTGCACGAGGCGGTTTTAAACGATTTGGGATTTTTTTTCTATTATCAGATGAATTCTCTGCGAAGTGATCCCATTATGACTAGATGCCGATTAAACTAAAAGTGAATATGCGGCATTATTTCGTCAATGCATTAACTTTGCTAATGAGTGAATATTCTGTGCCCCATTCCACAATTTTTTTTAAAGATTTCATACCCGAAACTGTCGAGAAATTTTGTGATTATGATTTAAAAAAAAATGCCAATTGTTCTCATTGCTTCCTAGTTTAGATGTTCAGGAAGGGGAAATTAATGTTTGAAGTTCCAAACACCCCTCCCTCCCCCTATTTAGGAAGGCATTCAAAATTGCCGCCGCATGGGTGAACAAACCATTACCACGAAACAACGCAAAGTGAGGTATTGATTCGGGTGTTTTTCGGTCACAGAATCCAAATTTTAAGTAAAAAAATCAACGTTTCATTCAAAGATTTTTCCAAATCCAAGGCGGTAGCTGTAAACCAGTTTCAGGCAACACACGCTCTGTGGATGTCTACGGGTGCGGGATCTTTTCAATCTTAGTTGATCCTCGGCCCTGCTTGTATAATTACACGTTGACGACTTGAAGAGCTAAGTAAAGCATTATTAGAAGTATTACCAAAACTCCCTCTAAACCATTGAAAATCCTTGTCATTTTAAGACACGTGGAGCATAGTTTAAAATTCATAGATGGAAATGACGTTTTGGGATATTGATCAGACTTGTAAATATCTCCATGGTACATGTTCGAAGCACTGGGAATGCTACAGCTACACTAGGGTGCGTCAAAAAAAATGAAAGTCTGAAATGTTCCGCTCCCCAGGCGGCAATCGATGACGTTTGGTAAAAAAACATGTTTGCCAAAATTTGGGCCAATTTCAACCATTTTAAATGGTGCCAAAGGTCAATTTTGTGATGAAATTATGATATTTTGGTTTAGACCTCGATTTCGTACAAAAAACTCGATTTTACGCTGAAATCGTGCGTTTACGACAAAAATGCCAAAGAACTCGACTTGTAGAGGATGAAATTTTACACTAGGAAGACGTCTTTGTAACCGATAAAAATCAAATTGAACTAGAAAAACTCAACTCGGTATTTATTTTTTTGGTCCTCAGAATTTCCGAGGTCTTAGAAAGTAGAGGTTTAAAAGACTCATTTTTCACGAAAATAAGTCGAAAGAGGGTGTAAATGAACTGTAGGCAAGTGTTGAGGATGCAAATGTCATCAGAACTTCCTCAGTTTCAAAAACAGTTCCAACTACTTTGCACAATCCTCCAAAAAGTGCACGGCTCGAGAAGCAGGATCGTGCTATAATAGTAAGGGGAAAGTGCGGTTTGACCGGGAAAAATTGCGTAACAAACTTTCCCTATGTAATCGTCATCAGTAGGTCCCCCTGAACAACTTCCTAAAAGTTAAAAATGGCCCGACCCCGGAATACCCCTCAAAAAAGTTAAAATTGAAAATGGCGGCCGTAATGAGAGGGTCCGGGAAATCGGTAGGTATTTTAAAATGCTCATTCTGTCTCATCATGTGAGGTATCATTTCCTATGTAATTTTGGTCGTAGATTTCATAAATGAATTCCACAAGGCCCTCCGGCCAAAGGGGGCGCTCTAAATCAAAGATGGCGGCCAAATGTGAAAGGCAGGAGGTTGCATTTTTTTAAATATTCACCGAAGGAACAAGGAAAGTGAATTGTCTTTATTTTCATGAATTTATGGCCAAGAAACTTAAATTTGATGTTATAAATGTATTTAATAAAGGAAAATAAAGGAAACATACGACTACCGAGAGAAACGTAAGCTTAGAAGGGGCCTTGGAATTCATTCATGGAATCTACGACCAAAATTACATAGGAAATGATACCTCACATGATGAGACAGAATGAGCATTTTAAAATACCTACCGATTTCCCGGACCCTCTCATTACGGCCGCCATTTTCAATTTTAACTTTTTTGAGGGGTATTCCGGGGTCGGGCCATTTTTAACTTTTAGGAAGTTGTTCAGGGGGACCTACTGATGACGATTACATAGGGAAAGTTTGTTACGCAATTTTTCCCGGTCAAACCGCACTTTCCCCTTACTATTATAGCACGATCCTGCTTCTCGAGCCGTGCACTTTTTGGAGGATTGTGCAAAGTAGTTGGAACTGTTTTTGAAACTGAGGAAGTTCTGATGACATTTGCATCCTCAACACTTGCCTACAGTTCATTTACACCCTCTTTCGACTTATTTTCGTGAAAAATGAGTCTTTTAAACCTCTACTTTCTAAGACCTCGGAAATTCTGAGGACCAAAAAAATAAATACCGAGTTGAGTTTTTCTAGTTCAATTTGATTTTTATCGGTTACAAAGACGTCTTCCTAGTGTAAAATTTCATCCTCTACAAGTCGAGTTCTTTGGCATTTTTGTCGTAAACGCACGATTTCAGCGTAAAATCGAGTTTTTTGTACGAAATCGAGGTCTAAACCAAAATATCATAATTTCATCACAAAATTGACCTTTGGCACCATTTAAAATGGTTGAAATTGGCCCAAATTTTGGCAAACATGTTTTTTTACCAAACGTCATCGATTGCCACCTGGGGAGCGGAACATTTCAGACTTTCATTTTTTTTGACGCACCCTAAGCTACACGTACCATACATTCACCCCTTGCATGCAAATTAACCGTTTTCGGGTACATTTGTGTCGCATTATTTTTTTGCCTCAAAACCATTGTGGTGTTGGCGCTTTTTCAGTTTAGGCGGAAAGTTAAGGCTAAACTTCTCCATAAGAAGATCATAAAATACAACCCTCTTTTAGTAACAATACCTATTAATTAAAAAGCTAAAATGTTTTCCAACGTGTGTTATACGGTTGTTTTCAATTCGCCTTCAACTGCGTCCGCAGCAATTGTTGTTACGAATATGTTGGGCGTACTGATTTCAGCTTATTAGGTTATACTCATCTCTCTGAAGGCGCTTATGTGCAAAGATAGCACAATATGTTGGAGAACACCAGAAGAGAGATTGAATCGAATGAATCGCTTTACCCCTCCTTCGTTCGTTCTCCAACATATTTCGCTATACATGTGCATATAAAACGCCTTCAGAGAGTCGAGTATGTAATGATCTAAAATCAGCACGTACAACATATTCATAACAACATTCGCTGCAGACACAGCATAACGCGCATTGTTCAGTTAAAAAAAGAGTGCGATAGGAAGCCTATGTGCAACGAGAGGGTATGTGTTCGATCGACACGAATCGAACAAAAAATAAAAACGTGAATCGATCAACGTGAACCAATCGACACTGATTCAATGGACACATCAGGGCCGGATTAAGGGGGTGGGCACATGGGCCGCGGCTAATGGCGGCAAATCAATGGGGCGGCAAATTATGCACTTTTTTTTTTAAAAAAAAATCGGATTTTGAAAAAAAAAAACATTACAAACGAGAAAAGGCGACAAAATCTCTCGTTTCCTGAGAGTTAAAGTATAGTAATTTCTAATTTTGTCGTATTTCAGTGATTCAAGAGACAGCATCTGTAATTAGTCGAGTTAAGAGAGAAACCAAACACGCAATTTGGCCTGGAACGGCGCGGCGGCGCAGAGACGAGGACTTCAGATGAAAAGGAGAAGCTCTCGGCGCGGCGATCGGCATGTAACACATGGACTGCATTTTGCAAATGGGAACCAAGAGCATTCCAATTTCGCTAAGATTGTGCAATATGTGCAACTTTCTTTACCTTGCCAATGTGAACTGATCATCTAAAAAAATTGTATCGTCACTCCCAGTAAGCTATAAATTCAAACGAAAATAACCATTGTAAATTTAATTTTTTGCATGATTTCAGTATTTATTTGCGAAGAATGTAAATAGTACAATCCTAGCAACATTCTTGGTTCCTTTTTGCAAAATGCAGTCTACTTATTAGCGCCTACAAGACTGCACGAATTCTTCACGCATTGCGTCAAACACAGTGCGTTCAGCAGCGGTCGGCGTGAAACGCATTGCGCCTACAAGACTGTCGGAATACTTCACGCATTGCGCCAAACACGGTGCAGGCTGCGCGGCGCGACGGCGGAAGTTAAAATCATTAAACTACATTTATGTTTGTTCTTCCATAATTTGTTCGTTCTGAATGGAAGGCCTTGTCCAAACAGAAATAGGTTTACGGAACTTAACTTTCGCGCAAAGTTCCGTGAACTTTTGCCAGTAGTGTTAACAGGGCTTTCCTAAAAAATGTGTCCAACACGAGTAAACGCGTCTTATGCACCCCTCCCCCGCTATTGATATTTCAAAACGAATGAGAAGGGAGCGGCAAAATACAGGCGGCCCATGGGCGACAAGTAGGTAAATCCGGCCCTGGGACACATAAATAAAAACTGGATCAAAATTAGTAGAGAACTTGCCTTTACTATGAGAATTTAAAGTTGCGATATTTCGAAAATAGAATCCGCCAAAATTTTGATTTTTCACGATTTTAAATCTACACGTAACATAGATTCATCCCCTACGAACCGTTTTTGGGTACATTATCGTCGCATATTTTTTTCTTTTCCTTCAAGACCGCTCACTGTGTGCCATTCTTCAAACTTCTTCTGGCTTCATCTCCATTTCATACGTTCACATGCGGTCTCGAAGTTTTAAAATTCGATGTTTTTGATCCATTTCGTATTGCGATATTCCAAGAACTTGAAGCTTTTTCTACATTCAGTGCTCGACGATGCTCTTATGAACATTTCGGTCATTTTCAATGAAAAGTATTATACATCACCCTTGAGATGAAGATTTGAAAAATCAGGTGATATACTAGAGCAAATATCTTGCAGTGATACATCTCACAGTCACATTGCAGGTTTTAGCTGAAATATTAAGATTGAATATAATAGATAAGACATTGATTTAGTATAGTATGGTCAGTATGATAAACGTAATAGATAGAAGTATCTTTTAAACTATCTTACGAGGTAGATAATTGTGATTTTCTTTTAATTTCCGAGGAGCTCAGTATGACGAAAGAATAAAAATAATTTTGCAATTTACTTTAAGGAAAAAATTTCGAGATGACTTTTCAATATTTTACATCATTTGGTTTTAAATGTCAATTTTAGACGATTAAATTAATTCCATGTTCAACAAAGGTAGACAATTTGCAATGCAAAAATAATTGAAGTGGGTTTCAACTTTACTAGAATAAACTTCAATAAGAGGAGCCCCTTCAATTAGTGAGTAGACAAAATATGCAACATTCCCGCACAATAGCAGTAATGTTACCAAGTAATTGCAATTTATTGCAACCTGCACTACTTGGGCTATTGTACAACATGCAAGGAAGTGATGGCAACAATACGCACTTGGGTCTCTAGCTTATTTCTATAAAATGTAAAGGGTAGTCTTCACTTTGAATGATAGTCAGTGGGAATTTCACGTCACTAATTGTAAGCAGTAGCAATCTACCTGCATTAGATACCTTGTTTGAGTTTTTTATTTTTTGCAGTGATAGCTGGCTAAAAACAATTTTTCTGAGGATATGTAACTAATCCCGTCTGCTAATAACTTTTCACGGGTTACTTCTTTGAACTTTTTTTTCATCATAATTATTACTTATAAATCGATTTATTAATAGGACGCATTCATGAATTACTATAAGATGATAAAAAAGATAGATTGTAATCTATGACAAAAAAGGAAAATTTATTCGCGAATAAATTGTCGGAACACGAAAAACCATTATAATCTTACCTCATATGATTGTATTCTAGGTCTAGACGATGCAACTCTTATCATACTTGATAAAAATTACCGAGGAAAATTGGCTCGAGATAAATTGCAATCAGAGACAAAAGAGTTTAAAAAAATATGCAATTTTGAACTCCTTTTCGGTGCTTTGACATCATTAAAAAAAAAATCCGAGAATATTCTTGTGAACTAATTACACCCTTTTTGTTACAAAAATCCAGCAATAAAAAATTACCGAACGAACTCATTCTAAAGTCCCTGATTCCGTCGCTCAAGGGCCCAAAGAGGGTCTCTTTAATGACGATTAAACGATTTAAATGCAGACTACGACTGCGGTGTTCTAAAATTTTTGCTCGTATTTAATTTTTCAGAGGAATATGAAATTTTAGAGAAAGTTATTGAAATAGAAAATGCAACTGTTTCAAAATTTCCATCCCTGCGAAATGTAAAATATGATAGTAAATTTGCAATATCGCAAACAAAAATACGCCTCCCTCTAGTTAAATTTTTATTTATTTTTAGTTCAGGTTGGGAATGATTAATAATCGTTCAAAATGGCCATGAATCCAGCAAAAATTAGCAGAAAAACACACAAAAAACAAAGTTTGAGACGGTCTTATAAAACCTCACGTTGTGTTCGATAAAGAAGGTCTATTCCTCTAGCGAGCTTTTGCCAACCGATCAAGTAAATAAACTATTAGCAGCGCAAGGATAGCTCGCATAAAATAAGAGGAGTTACATTTATAATTCTTAAAAGAGCCTTCAAAATCTTAGTGAGCAATATTCATCACATTTACGCGATCTGAACGAAATCGCTTTATGCGGCGCAGTGTGGCACAGTTCAGCGCGCAAAGTGGCACGACGTGCGGCTGCGGCGTGGCGTAAACGAATACGAATACAAATTCATGACAAAAAGTGCACATTAGCAAAATTTACTTTGTGGGCTTTTATGTCTAATTTCTCACCAAATTTAAAGTACTTGGTAGAAGACTGGTGTGGTAGAAAAGAGGCTGGTGAAATGAAAATGGAATATCAAAAAAGCACACTCCTTTTTAAAGTGGAGATGTTCGCGTGTCATAGCTCTCTTTTTGCGTTCAAGTTTTAGAGTGTTTTTTTTTTTATATATATAACGCGACCCTTCAATAGTTTTGAAACTGGCGGTTCCGAAACTTGAGGCAAAAAATCAAAAAATTTTAAGAGCGAAAGCTCATAAAGCCAAAAGAAGAAGATCGGTGAAAAAAGTGAACTATGTTGGAGGTGAAATATTTGATTTTACAAGAAAGTGGTAATCGCCAACAATCAGTTGAAAACCCTTGAAGTTGCCATTGGCACGATAAGTTTACATTTTTAATTCTAACCAATAAAAAGCAGTCAGTGTCAGTAGTGTTTTTTTTTTCTTTGTAAAAAAAAATCTATTTTTTTTTTCACAGGGCAGTTTCTGTAAGTGTGTCCAAGACGGTCACAATTTTAAACCTAATCGACACTGACTTGTCCATTGAGTGAATCGAAAAATGCGTACCGTCAGTTGCAACGTTGCAACTCTCCTTCGATATTTTCTTCTTTTAAAAGAAAACCTACCCAAAATTTCCCCTTATGTTTCGTGAAAATTCTTCACTTACTCTAATATATTTACAGAGAAATTTGAGGCTATTTTTTGGTTTGTTTTCTAAAATAAATAAATTAATAAAATAATACACAAAATAATCTGAGATTTTAAAATGTTTTCAAGCGAATTTTTTTACCTCAACCATGGATATTGCACAAGCTCAGTTAAAATTTGAAAGACAAAAGGACGATAAAACTGCAAAAATACGCACCTCAGTTATAGTGTTTTAAAAACTCCACTCCTATTTTATTTTTTAAAAGGAGACCGAACATAAATCCTGCCTCGAAATTTTCACACTCGTGTAGAAGAAAAATCACCAGAGTTTCCAAGAAATGACGTTTAGTAGTTTTCGATGTAGAAAATAAAATACGACAGGAAATTTGCAATGTTGCAAACCGAAATACGCATTTCTGCTATTTCACCATCGAAAAGCTCTCGAAAAAAGTGCCTAAGTAATAGCATATTCACGCACCATGCAATTAATTTTTGGAGCTCATAGGTTTCCTACACCTTACGTTCCATAGCACGTGGTCGTGCGGTCCTACATAGTTGAATGAACTTGAATCGTTTGTTACTTTGCACTTTCGATCGCTTACTTCATATCTCAGCGCGTAAGAGTTCCTTACAATGATGTGTCGATGATGAGTACGATAAACATTAAACAACCAAAGACTTGAGCCTTCTTTCGTGATATGTTAAGCTAGAATGAGAATAGAATCTATCTTTTGTTATCATTATTTTTTTTTTATTTTATGAAATCGTTCATTAGTAACACCATTTTGAAAAAGGATTGTAGAAAAATGAGTAGCCAAGGTGTTATATGTGTATTCATTTATTTATTTATTAAATAATAAAAAAAAATGTTGTACATGCGAAATGCAAACAATATAGATTCCTTAAGTAACGTCATTTATTCAAGTTATGGATATTGTATAGGAGGGTTTTATTCTTGCTTTTTTCCCCGTATTTTTTTCACTTTCTTCTTCTTTTTCTTCTTTTTCCCGGGCTCTCAGGCATTAAAATGGAGGCACGAGCAGAAGTTTCTTAATGCTTAGATTTAGTGCATTCATTTTCAAGCGTTTCAGACGTAACAGCGGATCTGAGAATTTTTTCTGTGGAAAATCTGAAAAAAGAAAATAATAATTGAAAAATCGACGGTCAGAAGTGGAGCCAACCTCTAACTTAGATGTTCTAGGTAAGAGTTCCGCTTACGGTGAAGAGATTTAATTGGCATTGCGGACATGCTGGAATGCACTTTTTCTCTGATTCAGTATCTTTTTCTAAAATGTCACCCGCGCCCCTTATTTTTCCTTGGGGGGGGGGGATTTCTGTTCCGCTTTATGGATTATTTGTCAGAGGAGGAGAACAGACGGGGATCAAAACAGTTACGAGACAGTGACGATTTTTAAGGTTTTTCCCCACTTACAAGTAGTATTTTTTTGGGTGAATTTTTTCGGAAAATTGGAAAAACGAGCGGCCTCTTGACGTTGTTCACAACAGCCTTGCATTATTATTATTCAGAGACCGACCTCTTCTATATCATGTAATCTACTTTGAAATCGGAGCAATTTTTGTTACTTAGTATTATAAAAATAATATACAATACAATAACATGTTCAGATCTCAGCAATAATAATGATATATTATTAAACTATACAGGAATTTTTTGGAAACAGAAATGACAATGTGGAGTGAGAGAATCAAAGAAGGATACAGTGTTTAAAAGAAAAGAAAAGAAATATAAAATTGAAGTTAGAGTAGAGAGTAGAAAATGAGAGAATATGAAGCAAGAAATTAAGGTTAGCTTATTTACAGTATCACAAGGGGGGGCTAAAGTGGCAAAAAGTGCTAATAATCCTATCTATAATAGCATAAGAGTGGCTAATCTGGATTAACAGTTAACCTTGTCTTACGGGGTATATTCCCTTACTGACAAAGGTAGAGGGGAACAGGCCCCTAAGAGAGGGAGGGTAGCTGACTTTAACTGGACCGGAGTGAAAAATGAAATGATACGACTGTTAATCGGTGGAATGTGCTAAGCTAAAACCTTCTTATTCTGATGAGTCTGTTGCAAGTAAAAAATACAGCCATGTAAACAGATTTCATACAGGTAAAATTGCAGAAAAATCACTATAGACACATGAAAAAAGTCTGCAATTCATTTTTTAACGCGCAAATCTGCGTCTGCGTCTTCTTCAAACCTCCCACGTCTGCGGTGAGTTTTTCTTATTGTTAGTGACCGGCGATAAGATTTGCTCCAAGACCATTAAGAGACGCAAAAAACCTAACCGAAGTAAACAAACAATCTCGCGAATTGTCATAAACTTTCCTCGTATATGATTTCAACAGATTTAGTTTTTTTGCAAATTAAATAATTAGAAGGAAACACTGTTAAATGAAAAAGAAATCAATCAACAAAAACAAAACAAAACAAAAAACAAAAAAAAACGCATAAACCACGTTTGATGGATTGTAATCACACGTGAGGAAAGTTTACGAGATTGATCGTTTATGTAGTTCAGATTTTCTCATGTCTCTTTCCGGGGAAGCCAGGTTGTCGGCGAGAAAAAACTGCCTACGGACGCGGGGATTTGAAAAAGCGTGTAAGAAAAACACGGAAATCGCATGCTGAGGAGTAGGTAGGTTAACTACGTTCTTTATGTGCCAAACATGATTTTTGTGTGATTTTATCAACAAATAGACAATTAATTTGATTTTACCCCTTGCTTCCAATGGATCAATCGCATCAATTTTTTTTATTTTTATTTTTTTATCATCACTACTTGTTTTTAAACAAAGTCGTTTTAATTGATTTTTTATCAATCAATCAATATTTTCCGCATTATTTACGTAAATAACGCTAAATTAAGCTTCGCAAAGCCTCTCTAAAAGATCGGTTGGATGTATCGATAAGTGAAATAGCGCGTGATAATATTCCTGAATGGCAATTATTCCGAGTTTCGGCCGCTCTCCTGTAACAATAAAATAGTAGCGCGTCTATAAAGAAAATCGAAGGAGGAGGGGGTGAGAAGGGGAGTAGGGGTAAAAAGTGATAAGATGATGGATGAATGGGCCGAGAGATAAAATAAACGAAAGCGAGAGAGACGACCAGTACACTACGGGAAGAGGGTATTGATATAGGATTCGCCTATGGGTAAATGAGTCGAAAACTGATTAGAAGACCCGTCGGCCGTTATCACGTGCGACACGCCAAGAAGGGACCTCGCACCATCCCCTATAAGCAGGTGTAAGGGCGCCACCGGGCCGGCATCAGAGGGAGCGCCAGGGGGGCGCGGGGGGAGTGCGGGGCCCAGCGCGCATGTCCTATGTTCCAGCAGAGGACGTACCGTTCGTTTACTAGTTCAGTCACTTGTGAGTACATCCTCGAATAAGTCGCGGGAACCACCCCGTCATCGTCTGGGTACCCCCACCGAATTTTTTTAAGAATTTTTTTCCCGGTCGTGTCAGTATTTCTTCGCCGCGCCGGACGCGACCTCGCTTTCTAACGCGCTTTTCCTCGAGTCGCATTGATCCAGCGCCGAGTTTCCAACGGATGATTTACCCCGCGCCGTAGTATTATATAACCAATAATAGTGTGCGGTTCATTATCGATGTATGTCCGGTGCTGATTATTCGTTTCGTAGTCCGCGATTCCCTTTTCACTATACTAATACCGAACCGGGATTTCATCATCTATTTACATTACACACGCGCGTGCTCTGTCGACAACCGGTTTCGGACATTCCTGGACATTTTGTGGTTATTTTTATTTTGTGTGCCTGAGGTTATCAATTCTCGGTCGTAAAACTCCTCGACAGGTTTATAACGTACGTATTTTTGCCCTTTTTTTATGTAAGAAAAAAAAGATTGCTCTGTAGGTAGGGTCAAGAGCTTCACTGACACATAGTTTTAGGTTAGGGTGAAAGGATCAATTCGGGGGAGAAATTAGGGAAGGTTCATCATACCGATAAGAGACTAAAAACTATGTCGGTTCTCAAATCATAAAAATGAGTAATTTAATTTCAAGAGAAAAATAAATGGCAATAATAGACTTTCTCGGAAACACCTATGTCAATTTCAGATTTTAACCGAATTTGTGATGCTTTGATTATTTCATTCGTTTTTAGTTTTTCTCCAAAGAGTTTTAAGTATATTTTAATTGATACATAAATATTTTTTAAAATAAAAAAAATTCAATTCATCATCTTTTTTTTTCATTCGAATTGTCAAAGTTCCAGCACGCACGAACTGAGTGGAATGTTTGCAAACAAATTTGCCCTATGATGGCGGATACTCTATGATGGCTCCCTACAGAGTCTCAGATTTTGATTTAAAAATGATTTCAGGCGGTCATTAATATCGTGGAATTTCAAATTGAACCCCCCAGTTCTCCGAATAAAATAAATTAACTTGAAAGTCCGTTACTCTCATCTGAACACGGCGAGTTGATTTATTTGACATGACGTTAGATGCACTCACGCAAGAAACAAGGTTTTCTGATTTAATACAAATTAATTTTAGGTGAAATAAAAAAAATTGCGCGCACCTGAGTGCAATGCACCTTGCAAATGTGGGACACTCATTCCATCAAATTTTTAATTAGTGTAAGTTAAAAAATTACCGGTGGAAGCACAAAAACTTAGTAAGAGCAATGGTGAATATCGATCGATAGAAAGATTCATTTTAGAAAAGTGCAGCCGGGTATGTGTTCCCGGGCGTGAATTCTCGAACATGAGTTGGTGACTAATCTAATCGAACTTCTAAATTGGTCCACGGATGTAGAATGTTTTCTTTGTTACATCGCGAGAAGTTCGTAGGTTCCATCGACGTTTTTAGCCAGTCAATATGTTATGTCAATAAATGGGCAATGATAATTGTACTTATCAGAAATAAAGCATTAAATAGGTAGCCAAAAGTAGTGTAATTGAATGATTTAAAAACGTGATTTTTATCTATATATTTTATCCAAGTTCCTGCGAAAGTACACATAGATGTTGGATCAAACTTCTTTGCACTTTATCCCGTGTCCATCAAACTCACGTGTGAGAAAATAATAACACGCTTCGTTTCTCTACACAGTAGTATGCGTGAAAATATGGGGACGGATGGATTCAAGAAATTAAACAGGATCATTATGAAGAAGACTTGCCCCTTAGTGCGTGCAGCAAAAGTTCGGAAATGCTGTGCAGGAGGCTTTTGCCTTTTCCTAATTATTTAAAAGGCAAATACCTCGACCATCATCTTTCAAATCGAGATGAATAGGAGTTTTGTAATGCTGCAGCTATACGCTAAAAAACATATGCTAAAAAACTATATGCTATAAAATAATGAGAGTAACGCGTAAAGCATAACGCCTGAGGCGTGCGAAGTGGTTCGGGTTTATTAGTTTTTTTTTAGTTAAACTCTTAGTTAAACGGGGCAAATTAGTTTTCAATCTTCAAGGAAGATCGCAAATTTTCCATGGTAGATGTTATGATAACATTCTTCATTAATACATATAAATGAAATGAAGCATTTTTTTAGCGACAAATCGCATAAAAAGGATTTTGGTTTCCGCATTTTACATCATCAGTACTTCCTGCTATCTCGGAATTTTTGCTTCTAAGGGCGGAAGATGTATCACCTTAATAAAGTTTCATGAGTCTTTTCTTTGCTTTCTGTGAAGAAAATGAATCAAAATCGTTCCATTTAAAAAAAATGTTGTGGAATCTCTTCCTCCGCTTAGAATGCAAGGGTTCCCTAGCTTTGGAAGGTGCTATGTAAGATAGAAAGTTGCCGAGATTTTACAATACTCTGTCTGTCTTAAACATTTTTTTTTCTATTGTTTAATGGTCTTAAACTTAGGTATAACTAATTGCACCTTTCCATCAGAATTTTTTAACCTGGACCTTCTCAAGTGGAGGAAAATTTCGAGTGGAAAATAATTAAAATATTACTCTAAGTAATCGTAATAAAACGGAGGAATAATGCGTAATTTTAGAGACATGTGAATAATATTATTCCTATGTGAGATTTAATGAGCAACATTCACATATTTGCGCACCGTGAAAAACTTAATCTATCTATTAGGAAAAATCACCGCAGGCTCGAGAGGCTAATCCTAGAACTTAGTTCCTCCACTACATGAGTGTTTTGACGTAGATGCCCTCCCCCCCCTCTAATATGGGTTAAGACCGGTACTTTTAATCATCTTTTATGAAACGGTTCTCTCTTAAAAGTTCATGTAGATAGAGCACCTCATACCAGTCTAACGGAACAGTTCTGAAATCGACACGCCAGGATTTTCCTGGTTCCGAATTTTTCTAAATTCGGAACTAATTCCGATATCTCCCGAAAGTTATCAAATTTTGAAGAATAATGTACACTTATGCAACCATTACCAGAAAACACCAATTACCCATTTTAGTAAGAACTAGATCTACCCCTGCAGGATTGCACAGTGATGCGGGCAGGGTTGGTACATACCCAGGGGTTCAAAAAGTTCCAAGCTCTCTAAGTGATCACACCCATTCGGGACCAAAATCATGATCAATTATATAGTAAGAATTAAAAAAATGACACCCCCCCATCCTCGAAATTACACTTTTCCACCGCTAATACGCCGAGAAAACAAGCATTGCAAAGCCGGCCAGGTTGGCCTAGTGGTCAGCGCGCCTGACTCTAGGTCAATTGGCCCCGGGTTCGAATCCCAGTGGTGGCGTCTAATTTTCACGGAATTGACAAGTAGATCTGCTGAAACAGATTTTCCTCGGCTCTAATCCCTGAAAATTGGAAAAGCCTGGAGCATGGACATCCCATGATGTCTATGGACACTAAGCATTGTCTAAAGTGGCCGAAGGTGCTAGACACGAAGCCATTAAACCAGGAGGAAAAAAAAAAAAAAAAAAAAAAAAAAAACAGAGAGGGATTCTTCGTATCTTTCTTTTTTCGCGAGGGGATCGCCGGTCGTGACGTAGGCCTTGCTGGGCTCGGCCATTTGACACAACTCCCAAAGCATGATCATGCTTTTTCCCGCGAATAAGTGACGATTCAGCAACATTTGAGACGGATTCATAATTTTCTCAGAACTCCAGCTTTTCATTCCAAAGCGAGATAAAAAGGAGGCAAAGGAATTATTGTTACAAAGAACACGTGCCATTGGGAAATTGATCCACGGGTGTGGAAGCTATGTGTCAGTGACGGCAAAAATGATGGAAATCAGCGGGGTAAAGTTCCGCGGAGAGTGAGGGAGGGAGGGAAAGGACTTGATGAATAATCCTTGTGCCCACAGTGTTCCTTCGGCTGCTGAGGTTAGGGTCAATCAGGGGAGTGGTGACGTGCGTGCCGATACCGGAGGAACCGAGCGTGTCCCCGAAAGCTGACTGTGAATCGTGAAGAAACTTTGGATTAGCACTTTGGGAAATCGTGTTTGTGCGTGATAGATGAGCTTTGAACGATGGAAAATGTACCCGGTCGGAGGGAACTCCGTGGCCGGTCAGTGAGGAGCTTTCGGCGGTGGCCTGGAGCCTCGGCCGGAGTCGAGTCGAGCAATTGCCCGCGGCCGCCAAGTGGCCATGTCCGCCATGTGAACGCATGCGCATGCTCATAACCATGGTCTGCCCACCAGGTGCCCGTCAGGTTTTCACCATTTCCGGTGGAGGCTGACCCGGTGTACTCCATTATGACGTCATCCTGCCGGCTGATAGCTGCCATAAATATAATTGTAGTCACCATCATGCGAGGAGGTAAGCAACTTTTCCATTTCTGCTTCAATTTTTCTCACACTGGAAAAAACACATTGGATCTAGAGTCCAGACTGTTGAAAACATTGACAAGAAAAATGAATCTTGATTCAATCATATTTAAGCTTGAATCAAAAGGAAATTAAGGGGCTTGGTTCTTGATTTAAGCTTAAATCTGATTGAATCAAGAGTATTTTTTCTTGTCGATGTTTTTAAGAGTCTGGACTCTAGATCCACCGTGTTTTTTTTTCCAGTGCACCTGAGAAAAAACTAAGGTTATAATTACCATATTAGTGGTGTTCAATATGCACTCTTAATTACCAGTGGCCATAACCGATAAGAGTGATATTTTTACTGGAGCAATCGTAATTTTACGAGTGTGCGGTAGTTAAATTACCATTTAATAGTAAAAATATCTCTATTATTGGTTATGGCAACTACTAATTAAGGGTTCGTATTGAACACCACAAATATGGTAATCATAACCATAATTTTTTCTGAGTGCGATTTCGATCCAGTGGACCCAGAAACAAGAGACCCTCCACTTGCCTCTTAGCGACAGGTGGAAGCTTTTACTTTCGGGGATTCAACACTTCCTTATGGGAAATTATAAGGGAGCAACAGTCAGCATCCTAATTTCGGCTGTTGACCTACCTTGATGAGCTTCGGGTGACGTCATGAGCCAAGCAAGTTTCCCTGCAAACTTCGGCCATTTCCGGCTTTTTTGCAAAACGAAACTGCCAACATGTTGCTGAACATCAACCATGTAGGTAAGTCAACAGTAGAATGCTGAAGTTCCGAAAGTAAAAGCTCCCACCATGGCCAAGGTACTAGTGGAGGGTCTCGATCTTGTCTCTGGAATTTTGAATGTCATGGGGTCCTTAAATTTCAGGATTTGGGGCCCCTAGTGACCCCGGCTTCCTAAGCGCTAATCTGACCTTGTTCTTGAAAATTTCACTTTAGATACGTACGTAGATATTATTTAGAATTTCATTCATCTACTTAAAAATGAAACATTAGCGTTTACAATTATCAATAGAATTGGTTTCCGCTCATGATAAAACGAAAGTCATCATAGGTCAAAGAGCCACGAAAAACTTATGAGTGTGCGGCAAGTAACTAGACCTCCGCTGCACATAAATTTCCTTTCTTTTCTTTTTTGACACAAGATATACTGTTTCACTAGGAACTACCAAAAATGAAAATATGAATGTAGAAACCGATTTGGTTTTCTGATAAGCGGGATATTTGAATCCTTAAAAACATAATCGCTAATTTATCACTGTGACGAATTAAATTTGGGAATTTTCAAAATTTCTATGGTATTTTACGTAACCTGAACTCTGTCTAGTGATCCATTGACGAGTCAGGTCCTCATTTCCAAAGTTGTGATTAGAATTTGTTTTAAATCCTCACGCCGTAAGATTTTTAGAAGAACCACTTGAAATCAGCAAGGAAGTTAGGTATAGGAAAACTAGAAACTTACGGAAGTTCAGTTCCCATCAAAAATCTGTTTTTATTACGTCCGAGAACGAGATACTTGCAAATAGAGTTTAATTAAGATGCACCAGTTGAATCGCACGGTGTCCAACTTCTTTTGATGATGAAGTTGAGCCTGAACATTGTGCATATTTTCCTCTATGGTATGTTAACGTGAAGACGGTTTGTCAAAAGTAGATTTTCCTGACTTTTGCTTTATATTCTCAAACTTTCTCCTATGAAAAGTTCCTTTCCTAACGATGAAGGATTTATCGTTAGGAAAGCTAGGCGAAAAGCTTTCCACCTTTTTAATCGCGTTTTTCACCCGCAAGGAATGATAGAAAAATTGCCAAGCACTATAGTATGCAAGATCTTGTGAAGCATTTAGAGCTGTATTTGATTACTTTCAGATTGAGTTGAGAATTGTACCTATTTTTAATTGACGGATTCATGAAAATTTTACCGAGAGGTCCAAACCATCATAACGGACGAAATACGCACAAAGTGAAACTTATGTCACAAAAGAAGGATTTTTTGCCGAGTTAAGTTAAGATTAGATTATTTCCGAAACATTTTTCATAGCTTTGTTCGAAGCTCTAAAACAAATATCAACGTCAATGCCATTATCACGATCGGAGTTAGACATCAGAGGCACAGTCTTTAAACTGCTGCGACGCAAAGGCGAGAAAATCGCGAGGAATGTAGGTATCGCGAGCATGATTTGCAAACGCAAACGCTATCTTACGTGGAGATATCTTTCAGTGCGCACAAAGAACGCACAGCGAAAATCACCACATCTTATAATATTGGACTTCAGTTTGCAATTCGGAACTGTAACTTCCGACCCATCTGTAAAAGCACTTATCTGGATAGAGAAACTAATGGTACATACGATGGTTTTAAACTGAGGCACAATTCATAGTTCCTAATTGCAAAATTTAGTCCAATTAAGCCTATAAAGTTGAAAAAAAGATGAAAATGTTTGAATGAGAAAATGAGCATGAATATGAGAATATTCATTTAATTGTTATACTTATTGTGCCTACTAGTTGAGGATTGAAATGGGTTGGTATTACACTCCAAGGGCTGGTGCAAAATGCTCAGAGAGAATAGAAGAGGGTGAAATCATGCAAATATTTGCGTTTTTCGGGTTGCAATGTGTGCAAGCTCTCATATTTCATCATAGGAATTTCTGGAGTGGTCGCCTTTTTATGATACTTTGCAAACTGCCCTGCACCCAGTGGAATAATTACTCATTTGAACAATCACAAGAGTTGCGAGTTTTAGTTTTACTTGCATTTAATTAAAATTTTAGCACGGATGCATGAACAGATCAGCATCGTGCTAAAAACAAGTAAGTAAGGAGCTTGGAGGACAAGGTGCATGAGTGCAGTTTTGGAAAAAATTACTAATGATTGAATGAAATACTAATGATTTTAAGTAAAACTAGTCTTAATGCAAATTCTGAAAAATTCGCTTCCAAATTCCAATTTTTAAGCATCAAAAAGTAGGTTTGAACTTTTTTTCCGCCATGCATATGGATCCATATAATTTCGAGTCTTCAAACACATATTTCTCGAAATAGCAAAAACTGCACTTATGAGCCGTGCCCTCCAAGCCCCACAATTACTGTAGTCTGAAAATAGAACTGAATTTGAAAACACTTAGATTAACTATTTGTCTTGTGCGCAACGAAATTCTTGATTTACATCAAAATGATCGGCAATGTTCTCCTTCAACTTTCCGAGTATGCAATACGGGTTCCCACGTGTTCAAATAGTTGTATCCAGAGTCTCGTGCGGCGAGCAGCCATTCAAGGGAACCCCCTCGAGGTTAAAGTAAAATACAGATCCGTAAATTTTGGCGAGCAAAGGTTGTTTCCGACCCCTTCTCTCACAAGCCTGGTCGCCGACCGTTGATCCCATTGTGCTGTAGAATTTGTATATAATTGCATATTGGCGTTACCCGCTTCACAACGAATGATTCTTGAACTCATTGTTCTTTCGGCCACGTTCCTAATAAACTGTGGCGACTGGAGCTGATAATCCGCGAAAATTCCCACCGTTTGGCGCGGCGTGGCGTCTAGTTTGAAATGATATGGTGAGTATGGTAAAGATGTAGATGATTAAAATGTGCCTCGGTCCAAAGTCCATTCGCGATTTTGTCACAAAACGCGCCATTATGCCCACCTTACGCATACTTGCACACCTGCATTCATACCGTCACTATATGAGCTCTCTGCCCCTCAAATTATACCTTGCCCTATTTATTTCCAGAAACCCAAGACGAGTCTGCTAGATTTGAATCAACGAATTATAGCCTCAGTCTTTTATCGGTGCGAATCGGCTGTTTTAAGACGCCAAGTGCACGTCGTGTACTGCCGTGCTAAGGGAGAACGCCGTATGAACATTCGAGAGTTGCCAAACTTCCCTCGATAAAACATGTATTTTTTATAACATTCATGCATATTTTCCATCGATTTTTTTCAGATATTTTAGATCAAATTGTGTAAAAAAATTCTCTACAAATTTCGGCAAATGACAATCATAATTTTCCCAGTAAATTCAGTTTTTATGGGAGAAAACTTGGCAACGTCTGAAGGCTCGTACGGCATTCTTCCTTAGCTCGCCAAGACCATGACATTAGTCACCCTTTGAAAAAAAATTACAGATTTTAGTCCATGATCGGATAAGCTGAAATTATCTGGGAATTTTGGTAAAATTTAGCATCACTGGAGCTTAGTGCCATGTGATTTGAGATGCTGTTGGAGTAGCGTGTTCGGTAGTTTGCAATCGAGTGAGTCAAATGACGGTCGTTTTGCAGTAGCAGTCATCACGAACTCGCAGCAAAATTCACCTCCATCAGCAATTTCGTAAAATTCGAGTAACGTAATTTATCAGAAAAACGTCCGTTCCGCCCTGGCTGCAGACTCCACTCCCGGCGGCGGCGGCACCGTTCCTTCCCCGCTGTTCCTACTCAAATTCACACACGTCTGAAATCTTAAAGAGCCTCGCTTTCAATTCACAGACTTCTACTTCGGTTCCTGATGCAAAAACGTGTCGTATGAGTCAAATATGGCAACGTCTTCTGACTTATACTTGCACCGCGTTCGGCAGAAAAGAGCCAAGCCACATCCGCTATTGTAAAATTTAACCGGGCAACTCTAGGTGGCGGTAGCCACCCCGGCCCAATCCTAAGAAAAACTCCCCCTAAAAAGTTGACGACAAAAAAAAAAAAAAAAAAAAAAAAAAATGAAAGAAAGAAAAGACGGGTGGCTGCTATTTAAAATTTAAAAGAGAACGTTTGTGCGGATTCCTTGGAAAACTTTAATGGATTTGCTTCGTCGTATGCAGAAAATTCAGTGAAATTTGCTCAAAAATCCGCACAATCGTTTTCATGAAAAAAATTGAATTTCACAATTGAATTTGGCTATAGCTGATGTGGCTTGGTTCCTCTTCGCTTAACGCGATCCATTTAAGGAAGTATTGCCTCATCGAAGAAAATTGAAGAAAACACACTATCGAGTCAGTAATTTTTTGCCCACAATCATCACAACCTTTTTTACTTCTTTAGCCCTTTTACCGACTTGGACCGATCACGAGGTGTAACCTGCGACTATAGCTACTCATGGAAGGTCGTTACCGCCATGGAGTCAGAACTTAAAACTTTTTTTGAACTTCGGATCCAATTTTGGATGAGATCTCATTAAAGAGAGAAGATGAGCGAAGCTAGGAGGACTGCGGGGGTGCCCCTGAGAGGGCTGGTGCCCCGTCCCCCAGAAAAGTTGGAATCGCATGTAGTAGCTCGATAGTAGTGAACGCCTGTGAAAGTCGCAAAGGCCCTTAGTTCCCCCGTAAATATTTTGTAGCCACACCTATGATAGTGTGAAATCATCGCCTCATGTTACAATCCCGAAGACTTTTAATTATAGTAGAAGCAAGAAATTGGGCCGCAAATCCTAAGGGGCTTAAAAACCCAAAATTTAGCCTTACGTATTTTTTGAATGGGTCCTTTGCGCAAGGTTCCATTTTTAATCACCATGAGTAATCCGTGTGTAAATAATGAGTCAAACAAGAGTCAATGTGTAATTAATGAGTAAAGAAATAACATTATGAGTGGCAATGAATGAACACCGATGTAAGTGTTTAAGAGATCTAATCGAAAGCCCTGTCACACTATTTCTCGGAATCGTCAAGTCGTGTTCTCCCAAGGGTGATGACATCGGTGGCGAAAACGTGGCGTTCGGTCAGATTTGATTATTTTCTGCTCACCTACAGGATTTTATTATCATGACACGACTTTGTGACCTGCGTAACTAGCAATCGTCAATGCGGTCGATATTTTTACCTTTCAACTATCATTTAAGATGACAAGTGTGGCAACAAAGTTGAGGATTTCCCATGAATTTTGAAGTCAATTTTGGGGAAAATAAAACTCATTGGTGTAGCTGAGGGGCTATGGTACTTGAAGGATAGATTCCAAGAATGCTTAACGTCTTCTCCAGAAAGTGTGTGTAGACTTCTGTAAATGGGCTCTTGACCCTCCCCATACATTTTTTTTCGGTAGAAAATCGTCTTTCTTTTGAGTTTTAAGAACTCGACTGAACTGCAATTTTTTTTATTTCCTCTCGAGACTTGACGGCGAAAGCGACGGCTCAGCCGCGGATTTGCTGGAACTAAAAATCACTCATTGAACCCACTTGTCTGCTTAGATAAACAACTTTTCCCGATACAACCGATCGCTATTCACGCTTACAAGGGTGCCAGATTTCACGCTGCAGTTTCCCGATCATACAAGGAGGCGTATTGAAAAGTAAGCGGCAATTTTAATTCACGCAGCCATGCACGCGGGGGCGGGCAAATTGCCGAGCTAACTAGCGCGCCTTAGCGAATTTCGCCTACGATCTATGCAATTGCCGCCACGCTGCGCCGTCCAACTCTCTTCGATGATTCCAGCACGCGTGCTTTCGTACTTTCCGATAACTCATTTCAGAAATCGATAAATGAGGAGCTAATGGTTTTGCTAAAATTTGCAAATTGGCAAAAAGATTTGTAAGAAAAAAGCTCTAATTAGCTGTGACATTGACGTTAAATCTGTGGATCGAGCGTGGGAGAGGTGATATTTTCGTTTTTTTAAGAGAGAGTATGACCCTCTTTGTGCCAATTTTTTTTCCAGCATTTTTCTCTCTCTTCTCAACAAGCTCCATTTCCCGCATTAATCTATGTTCCAATGAAAATTGGACGTATTTCTATCAAACGGAACTAAGCGCCAATTTGAGTTCCTTTTGAGGAATTTAGAATCCCGGATAGCGCGTTCTGTCAAACGGACCTAAGCGCCGCGCCATGGAAAAGCATTGCGAGTATAGGACGGAATAAGCCGGACGCCCGATTCCGCCGCCAATCCAAGCCCCCCTCTACCTTCCTCACCCTATGGCGTGTAGGTCCGTTTGATAGAAATAAGTCCAATTGTAAACTCTTTGAGGCATATTATCGTTTTAAGAAAAGACCCAATTTAAAAACGTATTCAATCAACTCCAATCATAGAAACATTGAATTCTCCCCAGCAGTGGCTTACGTTAAAACATTTTGCCGGAAAATTTCGGGGGAAATTGGTGACAGCATCCGATTCTGTGGACTAAAAAATTTCAATAGTCGAGTAGTTTTGACACTTAATTTCGGGAAAGTAATTTAAGAAGGGTGCGTGTGTGTGTCACTTTTCATGTAAACACATACGCACACGAGATTGATGCGAACTATTTCCACGAAAAATCAGCGGATGTTTTCCTTACGCGTCTCAGCCGGGAGGCATGCAGCCATCTTTCGGCTAAAGAGTGATCACCACGGTTACATAACATAATTAGATGACAAAATTTTTCAAAGAAAAAAGAGTATAGTTTTTCATTCTGACCTAAATCGACTTGCATCGTTTGATGAGGACGGAAAATTATTTTCCGAAGATTCGAAATTTGAGGAGTGTCATCAATCGCATCCGACTGGTATAGTCTTGAAAGGACGCTTCAATCCCGAGATTCACAGAAATGTTCGTTGGTGTGTAGTAGAACTATTCGAACTATTTCAGAATCTTGCTCGAATATAACAACGCTGACCAATAGCTTAGCAGGTCAGGAGTCTAGTCATTGAATATATCGGATGACTCTCAAGAGGAATCGCGTAGACGAGGTCAGTTCCTGCGCAAATTTCTTACTAATCTGCTAGCCAACGATATTTCATTTTTGCGTCGTTCCCGTAGAATCTTCGCAGAAAATCTCCGAGGAATATTATGAATGTAAGCAAAGTATGAATTGAAGGTGAAGTAGAGAACATTAATTGAGAAATCATGATGTACCATTTTTTAACTAAGTAGGTCCACATTATTCACTGTATTTTAAAGTGGAGATCGAAAATCCTCGGCACAGCAATGAATTTTGATACGCACCGTCGTGTCTGCGAACAGAAAAGATAAGAATTAAACAATGTTGCAGGCAGGATCGTTTTTTCATGAAAGTTCATATCATTGTAAAAAAAATTAAAAGTTTAAAAGCTGCCATACTCTGAGCGAGAGAGAGAGAGAAAACATTCTATTCTCATCGGTTATGTCAAAGGTCGTCTCGCGTGTAAATTAATTTATCCAAGAAAAGACTGCAGTCAGCAGAAATAACTAGATGCAAAATCATTACAGTATTGAATCAGAAGAAAATGGCATCATTACTTTGTGCTCTTTGACTCTTCAAATCTTCTTTTTTTCCATGGCAAAATATAACAGCCGTCATTGATGCATTATCTGGAGGTCTGCCGGACTGATGACATTCATGATTTTTCGGCAAGATTCTGGTAGAATTTGGAAATCTTGACCTTTTTTTAAAAAAATTATTTTGCAGTTTTATTCGCGATAATATGCATGTGTAACGCATGAGGTTGATCACTCATAAGTCTGGTCCTGAGGGAGGAGGGGGAGGGGTGTGTCTAACACCACGTGATGTCTTGCAAAGAGCATTGTAAGGCGTCAATTCTTTTTCTTTTTAATTTCTTGATAGTTTTGGTAAAAATATCGACAGTAATGCCGATTCATAAATTTGGAAGGTTGTCCAGCAAAGTGTAACTTAATTTTTCAGCGAACAAGGCTGTGGGGCAGGAGCGCAAGGAGGGGATGGAGGGGAGGAAGGGAGGGGGAGGAAGGGATGGGAGGGAGGGAGATAGGGAGGGAGGGGCTGAGGG
>NW_017547299.1:494857-579180 GCF_001854935.1 Bemisia tabaci | reverse complement strand
GGGGGGGGGTCTGAAGTTCCAAATTCAGCTTCACGTGATTACAGAACAGCCTCTTAAGCGCATTAATTTTCACAGTACACCAGCCCAGTAATGTAGGTTGAAATTTCAATTCCAATGTCTCAATTCACCTGCGCCTGCGAGGATGTTCCAATTCCATCATGATTAAGATATCACCTAATGGTTCTCAGTATTCTCTCGCCGATGCGATTACTTCAATATCTTATTTTTCCTGCACACATTTAGGCAGCAAGCAGGAGTAGGTACTTGCGAGTTTTTCGAAACGCACGGAATCTGGGATCTTTCATGCACGTTATGCTGCCATGCCGTCGCACAGCGGCGCGGTCCGATCTTTCCGCGCTATATCTAACGCGCACACTCAGCGCGCAGCAAGCGGGAAGTTCGACTGAAGCGCGTGGATTTCAAATCGACGGGAGGGCCGCTCATAGAGCGTCAGTCCGTACCACGTCGCGGCCGTGTTCACCATTAGTTTTGCGTTTTAGCGTTACGCTCATTTGTCTTAAAAGTTTTGTGTCCACTCGTCAAGTTCAGAGATTCCTAATCAAGTTGAGCACCAGGAAAACAAGTCAGCATCAATCGCCCCCTCCCCTCTCGTAGTTTTAAGCCTAGCAAGTTTCTCCACCTGATTCAAATTTTGAAACAAAACAATTTTTGGGAATTTTTTTGTTTAGACAATCATCCTTAGGGCCCTAGGACGTTTTTTGTAGGGATGATATCTCGGCGAGGAAAGTTACGCATTCCAAATTTGAACGCCGGGCACAAGGAATTAGAAAATTTCGGCAGAAATTACAGGCCGGATTATAGGACAGGATTAAGGGCTCATTCCGATAAAGAAACAGTTAAGAATAAGCCTTAAAGGACTAGCAAAGATTTCTCAAAAAGTGTCATAAAGCTGCTTCATTTTACTATAGGTACCCTCAAATTTCGTTCCAAAAACCTTTTTAGGAAGGTATTGATGGGTTGAGGGCGGGACTTTTGACTATCCCTGTGTGCGCCTACTTTCTTTTTTTGTTGCCGCTCGTAGTTGGTAACGGCCAAATATGTATCTTAAAATAACCGTAGTTTACTCTAACAGTAATTGCCGGTGAAATGAATAAGTCAGATCGATTACACTGACTACGTTACCGAATGTGGTCGTACACCAGTCTAATGTCTATGTATAAATCCTTCACTACATTGGTATCACGGTTGATAACAGTATGAAGTCAATGTCTGGAGCACACGCCGAACTATTATCAGGCTTACTAGTTTTATGCGCCAGCTTCGTGTGAATCCATCAAGGTTGGTCTGACTCACTTTTACTGAGGATGTATCTTCTTTAATATTATTCTTCTAGTTAATCTCTATGTAGGATGAAAACGGAAGAACCGCATTTTACATTTGTAATCAATATTCTACGGAATACAGAAAACAGAATTGATAATAAACGTAGTATTCAGAATTTAAGATTCTCCGTATTCTGCGTTCCCTGGAGCTTGTCGCTTATCAGTTTTTGCCTTCTTCATTTGGTCCATTTACGATGAAACTGTTCCCCCCCCCCCTCTACTTTCTCTTAACCTGCAAAATGCTACACTTTCATGCCCAACGGGTTTTGCTCAAAAGAACGCGTGTCATTTCAGAGGTGAGCAACTTTGGATGGAAACTAGCTCTATTGTTGATTAGACTTACCTAAACGTTGGTATTATCCACCAGTGAGAGAAAAGGTTGCTTTGATAGATTCTAATCTCAAAATGAGACTGAATTTCAGTTGTCAATGTCGTTTTGAGGTACCCTCCAAGTTTCACTGCAAAAGGAAAGTTGAAAAGTATGCCACGACAATGAGGAGGAAGTAGGGTGCAAGCTTAGCATGAAGGTCCAAATTTTAAAATAGCTCAAGATTTTTGGACAAAAGCTCATAGAAAAAATCACCATTTTCATCTATTTCAATAAATTTTTTTAATTGATGGAGGAAGATTTCGAATTTCCGTGACGTAATTTATAAGACATGGGATGCCTGGTTTTGCTTTACAGGTGCGTTGTAAGAGATGGGGTAAAAAAAGGCAGAGATTGCACCTCTTAATATTTTTTTAAAAACCTTTTCAAATTTTCCATTCCCTTTTCTCTTTTACTAATAATTTTTTAAAATAGATCACCGAATATACGTTCACAATTTGTTCGTGTAAAGTTGAAAAATTGAAAGAAAACATGATGGATTATCCTCTAATTCTTTTAATAGTGACCGATTAAAAAAATATCATCGGAAAATATGACTACGCGGTAGGTAAAAAGAATTACGAAGTGACGGTGATGACATAAGTCTTATTCCCAAAAAATTGCTCGAAACAGCAAAATTTCGTGGCTATTACTCGGAATTTTTTGGGTTGACTCTGTGCAAGAAATAATTTTTACATGAAATTTGATAACTCCATTTATTAGCAAAGTTGCTAGACTGCACGCTATGAATCACTTGTTCTATCGGCTTATCCGTTGAAAGCTGAGGACATGCGCACTAAACTTGGCAACGGAGCGCTCAACAATGTTACCGACGGCGTAAAATTCTTTGAATTTCCACAAGGGCAGGCGTGCAGCAGGGAAATTTGACACAGATTATTGGCGACACTGATGCTTAACATACCTAGTCCACAGTTCGTTACATCATTAGGTTGCTGAACTTTGACAGCGCGGCCGAGCGAAAGTATACAAACTCCCACGCGCCCAGTTTCATTATCGTCATGCGACCATGTCAAGTTTGTCGAGAGAACTTACTAGTCCGGAATTTACTCTCTTTCGGACTTCACTGTTACCGAAACAATGACGGAACACGGCATGAGTGATAAAACTTAAAAAAAAAGGTCAAATCTATTTTGAGAAAAGTAATGGCTTTTAAGTTTCGCGCCAAATAGTATCGGTGTCATCAACCGACGCCTCCTGAGGAGTCTCAAAGTGCCGCCACATGATCATAAAATTCTGGCTGCAATACTGCCGTGCGAAGGAAAAACGCCGTATGAAACTTCAGGCGTTGCCAAATTTCCTTTGATAGAACACGAGTTGCCTGGTAAACTGACGAATATTTTCCCTTCAATTTTTCAGATAATTTTGTTCGCAATTTCACCTGAAGTTCCTGAAAATTTTAAGGAAAAATATACATAACCTATCGCAAAAATAAACATTTAATCGAAGGAAATTTGGCAACTCACGAAAGTTCATACGGCGTTCTTCCTTAGCACGGCTGAATACCGCATTGATGTTATTAGATGCGAGGGTGGTATAGATATTCTGTGCCATCAAGTAATATACAAGGTGGTAAAGTATTACTGGGTTTACACTATTTTGCGCGGGAAGCAAGGTTGGAAAGTTTAATTTCTTATTTATTCTTTATTTTTTTGGAAATTTTCGGACTTGTTTTCTCCGCAAAATAGTCTGGACCCGGCACTATTTTACCGTTTTTTACATACATTTCGGGCTACATATTCTGGTATTTTTTCTTGCTAAGTAATGTATTAAGAATGGGAGAAAAACGAATTCAGCACACGTCTAAAAATGCGGCAAAATAAAAGACTGTGAATAATCAAAGGGTAGGAAATTATTTAGGAAAGATGAGTTAACAAGGAGAATCCTAAAAAAAGATTTAAAAAAAAATAGTTAGAAAGGTAAAATTATCCAGCGCACACATATAATCTGCAATACTTACGCAAACGCATGGGTGGGGTAGTTCCTCAGGAGCGAGGGTGGTCCTCCCCTCTACCCTGTGTCGCGTTTATAAGTTGGACAACTTATGGAAGGCACTATGTCACATTAGACGGACTGAAAATATCTAATGTTTCTATTTGAAAGAGTCATGTAATCGTGGGAGAGCTAAAAGTTAAAATAGTTTTTGAGAGAGCGGTCTTGGGAGAACAACCCTTAGAATCGGCTGGATGAACAAGATATGCACTTTATTCACGACACCGGAGTATAATAGATTAAGATTCTGCACTTGGTAAAATATGTTAGAATGACTCGCAAGAGTTTAAGAGAGGACATGTCGTCATAGCTGAGATAGTAAACGCGAAGTCAGTGTCCTCGCTAGCATTACACGTAGGGCCAGAAAAGTAACTTTAAAGCTGTATTGCATCAGCCATCCAGGGCACCGATAATAAGTATATTAAAGAAATGAGATAGTGCGTCTGATTTTATGCAAGCATTGGCTTAATCCTCTACGGCATGAATTGATTTTGGATCTCAGATTCCGGGGGGATACTAATCTATTTTGTAGTTCGCATAACAACATGGAGCACCAAAGTTGTTTTCAAAATTTTAAATTTTAGGTAATCAGTTATTCAAAAAAAAAAAAAAAAAGCTGATGAAAATTTGCAAAATTATACCACAGAGAAAATATTCCATTATTTTAAAAACCCGTTGCACACATGTTGTTACGGATTCGTACCGCTATGCTATAGAGGGTTAAGGCCTTAAAATGCTTATCATGGAGAAACAAAAAGAGAGACAGAATAATGATTCTTCATTTACTCATCATTGTTACTCGAGAGTATTAGAAAATTAATCGCAAAGAATGTTCGCTAGTAAGCGCGCGTAATGTACAGCGCCCCATGCGAAGCACAGGTATACCGGCAATGATTTTTAATTTTACCCGTTCTGATCAAGATCTTTCGGAGGGATCTTCTATCTTCTCCTACAATCTAAAGTTGCATGAAGAATCAGTACTCTTTTGATTCCGTACTTGAGTGAAGAGATGGGAAGTTTCAAAAGTATTGTAAACTATTTTCCGGAGAGGCGGGGGGGGGGGCGGAAGCATCATCAATGCAGGTGTCAAATCGTGATATACATGCGAATGTAGGCAGAGTGAGTATAAAGCAAATCCTACGTTAAAGAAAGATTGATTGTACATCTTAGACTGTTCAGAAAGTAGTGGGGCCAACGCTACAACTCCAAAAGTAAGATATGTAGAGGCATTTCCTCTTTTGTTAGACAAGACTAAAGGGACCAAGATTAACTCATTTGGTTAAAAAGAAAAAAGGATTTTTGCTCTCCGAAATTGGTCTCTTAAACTATTTTCCGATACGCTGTTACGCCTAAAACATCTTGGGGACCCTAAAAACTACTTGACGACATGTGGCGACCATTTGGTCATCAGATCGCACCGCGAAAATCGGGAAAATCCACCAGTACGAGACAACCCTTTGGCATGCACGCGTATATCACAGTAATGAGTGATTTTTGCGTCGATTTGTGCCAATTTTTGGGAAACGGTGTGTGGGAAGACAGTGATTTGGTAAAAAATCATCATTTTGTTGTTTAGCCAAATATTTTGCATACAAAACGAAACAAAAATGACCCAGTAACTGGGATGTACGCACGATTGCCAAGGGGTTGTCTCGCATTAGCCAGATTTTCGATTTGCGATCTGACGACCGGACTAGTGGCCATAGGATCTTTGGGTTTCCTAAACGGATGACAACTGAGGTAAAATTTCGTCAAGTAATTTTCAGGGTCTCCAAGTTGCTTTATGCGTATCAATACATCGGACCAATTTTGGATTTTTTTCCGTTTTAAGGGACCAATTTCGGGGAGCAAAAAACCTTGTTAAACGTCGTAGGCGGCGGCTGAACAATCGTTGCTCCACCCATAATAACTTTTTTCTTTTTAACCATATGTGTAGATCTTGATCTCATTAGAAATCTATTAGTCTTATCTATCAAAAGAAACCAAGAAAAAGCTTCTATCTTTCTAACTTTTGAAGTTACAGTATGGTCTCGCTTCCTTTTTAACAGCCTATGTCTTCGATGATCTCTCCTACAGATCAAATGTACCTACTGTTCCGATACCTATCATTTTGCCGCGCTTTTTGAGAGCGGCACAATCGAAAGACGATACATTGACCACCTAATCAGTCTATTATCAACAGTAACGCCACGCCAGTGACTTCCTGCCTGCTTTATTCTTGAACGCAGTGATACTTAAGACAGGCGTAACTGAAAATATTCGGATCCACTTCTGAGAATGGAGTCACTAAAACGATTGAATAATGAGACACGTAATTCTGTTCGATGTATAAATGCTGATAAGTTGAAATGACACTGAAAGAGAAAAAATATTCACGATTTGAGGAACATTCCTCCACAATTTCCAGCTGGTAGAATATATTGCAAGGCTGAAACTATACAGGGACGAATTCTGCAGGAACTTTTCCAAAACTTTTCAATATAACATAATTGGTAGGTAGTCCCTCACTTTTCAAATCCGCCGCTTGGATATTTTTTTTCATTTAAAAAAGAATAAAAACAAGAATGAACGCTTTGCTTTGGGTGACTGAGGGCTGAAAGCACATATTTCTATCAACTTTTACAGCACATTTTAGTAGGATAGGAAAAGCTAACTGTAAATCACACATCAAAGTTTTCCATGAGGACACAAATTAATTATTTTCAAAATTATTTGCAACTTGGCAACACATTATAATAAATCTCAGACCGCTAGGATAAATACTTTTTTCACTTTGCTGAAGTCCCCATGTGACCGATAGATTACTTCGTTCCTAATCACCGCAAAGAACTATGTATATGCTTCTCGATTTTTCGTAGTGTGCGACAACAATGATTTTAGAGTATTTATTTTCGTTCATTCTGATCAACCTTTGTACACTGTTCGTGAGATAGTTTTGCACACGGATACAGGCTTAACTTCAGTGTGTTTCTGGGCCACCTTAAAAATCTGCTCTCGCCCAAACTGGCCCCTACTTCACTGTTTTATAAGTTCAGCCATTCATTGTCCATTTAAATTGGCAACCGATCGTGGTGAATGTAAAATCGGTCGATGAATCATTCCCTCAAAGAAATTTTTTCTTAGAATCAATTTCTGAAAAGCATTGTGTAATTTCAACTATCAAATGCCTTTACTTTCATTAATGGGTCTGTTGCATACGAGAGATACAGCCAATTGAACACACTTTCATGGGGGTAAATTCGCTCGAAAATTACGTTAATCTCCAAGAAAGTTTAAAATCCACACCTCTGTGCGCATGCGCAATCTGCATAGTTTGTAACACTTAGAACTATTTGGGTTTTCTTTGCGCCAATAAAATATGCAAAATGAATGCCTCATCAATGCCGTGGTATAGTTATTCCATTTCTTTATACCACCACAGGGAACTTTTGCCCTGCTGGCGCTTTTATCGCAAAATTTACCTTTTTTCTGAAGCCTTACGTCTTCGGAAGGAAAATTTTCGCTGGAACTCGGAATTGTTCCTTAAAAGAATCTACATTACATTTTTATCTTCCATGAAATTATCAGAGCTTAGGATAGACCTGCTAAAATCCATACTCCGCAGATAGGAGACTTTGCCTGTGAGTCAGAGTCAGTCGTTAAGAAGTTTGTCTACTGTCTCAAAGGCAAAAGGACTCAAAGGCTTGGGAAACGCAACTGCGAAAGTGTGCAAGAAAGCTCGTCGCGCGGCCGAACGGCGTCGCATGGAATGAAAAGCAAACCCGCATAGTGAAAATAAGTTCCTGTTCCTTTTATTTGTTATGATAATTTTATTTATTTCCGCCTTAGTTTTCCTTCTCGGTTCTTAAGTGGAGTCACACGGCGGAGTTGTCAATTCTCTGAGCTCTCTTCATTTTTCTCATGGGGTTTGTTGTAAATGAGCCACACAAACTTCAATATATAGTGTTCTGGGGTTGAATGGCCAGACTCTAAGAACGTAGTCAGCTTTCACTTCGATCCAGTTCGATGTCAATAGTCACCTAAGACTATGAGGTAATTATCGTTGAATCAGCCCTACGAGCCATTTGAAATTTGAGAAAAAAGAGGCTTCCCCCCTCCTCCTCCCCTCCCCTCCCCCTCCCCCAAAAGCCGAAGTCGGAGCAACGTCCTCTCCAATTTTTGGGATGATTATAGTTTTTCTTAAATTTGGTGACAGTTTCGGACCAAGATTCATTTACAAGGGCAACGTTTCATTTTTTATAGTGCGCATTACTCATTCATAGCCTCAAAATATTGAAATCTCTAGAGAAGGGAAATTTTAGGAGGTCTAAGCAAAAAATCAAAGTTTTCTATACCCTCAGAGATCCAACATCTCCTCAAAGTCCCTCTTTTCTTCACATTTTGATATTATTTTCTGAGGCCAATGATGATCTTATTTTAATATTAAGAGGGTAAACATTGTTAATGAGTTCCAATCCCTGACCGTCCCCAAAATTCAGAGAACGGATGAAATTCCCAAAAATTAGGGAGGGGGCCGCGTCGTCGTGTTTGTCGTCCTCGTGAAGGACCCTTTTGGAAAAACTGTGAAAGGCAGAAAAGTCTCATTTTGACCCATGGGAAACGCCGTGAAACGCAGTGCAGTCTAGCCGTTTTATCCAGGAACAGCCTGTACAAAATACCTCCCTTCACGTAGCTTCGCCCCTCATAATTTTTTAATATGCAACACTTGATACAGACGGATCCTTCAAAGTCTCGGATACGAAACCCGCAAGACACGGTACACGGTGCCCTTTGGACGCGTCATCGTAGAATTAATTTTTCCGCCAAATGTGTCAACGCCGGATACAGACCAGACGATTGTTGGCTGGAACGCGGTTTGGAGGGGGAGGGGGCGGGCACCGAGAGAGGGTTGATGAGGGTAGGGAAGTGGTTGTCTGAAAATATTTAAGCTTGGCATATCGTATCCAGTGGTTGAGTGGCAGTGGGTAGAATGCAAGTCACAGACAATGCTGTGGGCAGTTGTCAGTCGGTATGAAAAACTGGTAATTTCAGAGCCACTTGAGGGATGAAAGCGGGTCGTAAGGTGCGCGACTTAGCAAGGAGGGGCGAGAGTGCTCGCAGCTCCGATTCCAATTGGGGTTTGTCACGAGATGGTTATCCTACCAAGAGAGCAACTTTCTTCGTGGTCAACTTGCTTCGGCGGTAACGCCCCTCCACAAAAGAGCAGAGGAGACTAACTTCGCCTCCATTTTTCCGGGAGAAAATTCGTGAACATTTTTTTTATATCAGCGGGCTGATCATAGAAATTGATAGACAAAGCTATAGACAAAGCCATAGATAGCTATAAACAAAGATATAGACTGAGCTGAAGACAAAGTTATAGACAAAGATGTAGACAAAGCTATGGACAAAGAAGACATAGGAAGTACGGAGCAATCTTATTGGTAATTGAAAAGGGTGGTTCTTATAGACTTAGAGGGAAAATGATGGACTTTCGGTTGCAGTTAGTTAGTATTACTTACCTTCTTTGTCCATTGCAGCCACATGCGCTTCCACTAATAGGATCGCCCCATCTTTCCTCTGTCTATTATGTCTGTCGCTTTGTCGATCAATTTCAATAATCAGCCAGCAGGTGAAGTTGCGAAGAAAACTTATTAGTAGTTATTTAAATAGGTTTAGAATGAGATGTATTCTTAAAATTAACTTCAAGTCATTGCGCTCGAGTGAATGGAAGTTTAATTCGCAATTTTTTATCTTGTGGAGAAAACTCTCCCTTCAGACGGTTGTTCGTCACCCAATCGTCTGTGCTGTCATGTTGAGAAAAATGCCGTATTTGCATTCGAATGTTGTCAGATTTCTCACAGTGGAACATATATTTTTGAGAAAGGAAGTGAATGTTTTTCTGACCTTGAACCATCTTTTCCATGTCATTAATTAACAATATAAATTGAAATTTCTTTGATTTTTTCTTGCTTTATATCGAGACTAGTTATTTGAGGTTGCACAGAATATCATTTTGCCAATATACCATCACAAATTATTTAAAAGTACTATTATGAAATTATTTTCCCTCTCATACGTAGACTATTTATCGGACTTCTTTCTTTTTTCCCTACCATTTTCCTAGCCTTTTTTGTCGAAATATTCATCCTCATAATTTGTGAATTCAAACCAAAGTAAAGATTTATTTTTTTATTTTTTAAATCGATAAATAAAAGGAAAATGCACGCTGAAGTCGGGCTGTCCAATAGATATTTTCAACCTTACTTCAATCGACAGTGTCACCCTAGAATCGTTTTCGCGAGAATGATTTTTCCACCTATTACCGATTTGATGACACGGTGAGATGGCTTTTGAATTTTTCGTCCTGATTCCTCGTTTTTGGAGGAGAAAAGACTCTATTGAAAAAAACAAGCATCGGGAGCTCGTCTGCTGACCTCTCATTGTTTTTCGACTCATTGTGAGGAATGCTCCTCTGAGTTAGACTCAGCAGCTCAACAATGCAAGCACGAACAACTTTGGCTTTTATTCAAGAGCTGTGGGATTAGTTTCGCGTGAAATATCTCGCTCCAGGGCTTGCAGGAAACCACCCTTGTCGCACCGGACAAAATTTGTTGGATTCAACACCACCAAGCCCAAGAGAATATGCTTTTCTCCATTGATATTAGGCAACACTGGTCAGGATTTCAGCCTATGTAGGGCACAGACTCGGCGATGCCGCTGCTTTTCCTTGCCTTATCATGGCGCTCATGAAGTTTCTGGTGATTTCGAAACAAAAGCCGTCTAGGCGAAAGGGGAAAAATTGTGATTAAAGGGAAATATAACTGCCCGATTTATACGAATGGAGGAATCCGTCAGAATGAACCTAGGGAAGTTTGAATTTATTATGGGAAGAAAATCAATCCGTTCGTGGCGGGGGGCTTATTGTATACGAATGTCATTTTTCTTTTATTTATAAGGCACCTGAGGATGGATTATTGAATCTTGATAAATTAAGTAGAAAAATAATCCTCAGGAAAAGGAAAAATTGCAAAGAGCTGTTTTTTCGTTGGCACTGTTTCCTTTGTGATATTAATTTTTCCGAGCAAAATATTTACAGGATGAATATAATTACAATGGAAATGTGATTTGGGATTGTTTTTTAAAAAATTCAGCTTTTGTACTTCAAGTAAAGGTTAAATTTAAGCTTAAAAGCTCACTTCTATACTCACTCTAGATCTAGACCAAAATACGCAGTAAATCCCTTGTTAATTTGCTAGAGGCCCCAACATTTGAGGGACAGCATTTCAAAACCGTAAATGCGCCATGAAGCATTTACAAAAACACCTTCCCTCCATAGACTTTTTACCGGGAAATTTTCCCTAAATTTTTATCTGACAAGACTTTATACATTCGCATACCACTGGATACACATATAATGAGTGAAATAGTTCGCACAATATTCGCGACACCTGCGATGGCGTTTTTCAGGTTTGTATATGTTAAATACATGTTACATCGCTACGCACATGCATTTGTTCATGTTTGCATGTACATAAAACATGGAAATTTAAAATGACCACCAAAATTTGGAAAGAATCAATATCTGCGAGAAAGGCTGAAGGGTTTTTCTCGCACGGTACTATAATTGGCAAAAGTTTCCTTCGTAACACTGAGCTCAATTTACAACGGGCAATAAGTCAAACTCGAGAGCAGTTAAAGGACCATAACCGGCATTATTAACTGTGAACAATGCGGATATTTAAAACTAAAAGGAAAGCTCAGCAATTCTGCGGTCGGCGGATAAATGGGGCACTGGGTTCCACCGCTCATTCAGTCTATAGAGCATGGATGGATCGTTCTAGCGTGACTTCGCGATTTCCCAGCCAGATCGGACCGAATCCTGATCGGTCCATAAAGCAAAACATGCTGCTTTTTCACAACTTCTGCCTCCGAAAGTTTCCTGAGTTTGTGAGGACACAGCAGAAATTCAGCCGGAGAGAGGTACACGGTGCAAGAATGCTGCCGTGTTAAGGAAAAACGCCGTATGAGCCTTTAGACATTGCCAGATTTACTTCAATAAAAACCGAATTTTCTTGGAACATTGCGAATATTTTTCTCCAAATTTTTCAGATAATTTTGTTCGCAATTTGATCTGAAGTATCTGAAAATTTCAAGAAGAAATATTAATAACTTTCCTCAAAAATACATGTTTTATCTAGAGAAATTTGGCAACTCTCGAATGTTCATACGGCGTTTTTCCTTAGCTCAGCAGAACGGTAGACAGAGACAAAATATACAGCCGTATGAAGGCAAGCTCTGCTGAGGAGAGAGGAGTTGAGCAGAAGAATGAGCGTTTAAGACGCTAAGAATGAAATATGCAAATTAGTTTGCCCTTGTTTGAGACCCGCAAAAGTTTTTGACCGCCACCGGAAAGACGGAATTTCAATCGAAACTTTTCGAGCAGTGGAACTTTACAATAATTTGCCGATTTTATTCAATCGTTTCAAGTTACCTTCAGCGCTTAGGTCGACTGATGATAATGTTTTCGGAACGCATGGCTCAGAATGAATTTAAACCCGACTCTGATGATTCCGGACGTCTGAATTTAACTGCACTGTCCTTTGAAATCTGAAGACGTTAAAGAAACTGAGAGCCTACCAAAGACAAGATGGAATTAGGAAATAGGCTACTAAACTATTCTACAAACTTTACGTTTAATTTAGAGGGGGGGGGGGAGTTCCGAAATTGTGCGATTCGTCAAATCCCTAATTGAACATTATCCTTTCTTTTTTCGGTATCCAACCTCCTATCCCAGTGCAAGAACTTATGAATTTTTTCGTTGCATGGTTCAAGCGTTTATTATTGAAAACAGTAAACGACAATATCGTAATCAAGAAGTAAATAAAGTTATCACCACGGGAGATCAAATTTTCAGAGGTATGTCAATGATTCACTGGTATTCTGAGGAGAAAGGTCGAAACACGCGGCTACAATGTTTCATGAGCATATATAGGAAATTGACACGTAATTGTATCTATTCATATCTCTAGGTCAAATGAAAATAATTTACCTTAAATTCAGGAAAGAATTTAAATGTGCCCTCCTGACCATTATGTTTTTCTGGTATTCCCTCTCCGTTTCTTCATCTTTTTCTAATTCTTCTTCCCCTTCTCCTTTTTTACTTTTCTTCCTTTTCTTTTTTACGGAACCTCAGTTTTTGCTCAATTCCTGCCAAATACCTTCATTCTGGCTTGAAATTGTCATTAAAATCGTGGAAAACTTAAAATGCTGTCATCGGTAACTGTTGCATTAAACTGATAATTTTACTCACTATTCTTTTGATATTTTGGGTCGTTGAATAATAAATTATTTTTTTGCGCTGCATGTCATAAAGTTTTGGTGATTTCAAAGAGTATAAAGTTTCAAGGCAATATGAGATTAACAATGAATTAAGAGAATCCATCTTAAGAGAGATTTCCTGTAATGATTACGACAGTTTAAACTGATTTTTAAAAACCCGGAAATCGATAATGCACTCCTTTTTATAAATACCCCATTGAAGCGTAAAATTTATCAGCGCAACGTAGTTTTTAATCGTAATATTACTGAAAAAATGCCGAGTTGTAAACGAATACAATATTGAAAAAGAAAAGCTGAAGTCACGCAGGGTGATATGTATGTGAGGAGCAAAAGAGGGTTACAGATGGAGAGGAGTGGAAAAGAGTACGATATTGGATGTGGAGAGGTGTTTTCAACATAATGAGGAGATGAATGCGTGTCTAATCACTTTTTTATCTCCTCTTCAGGCACCCTTAACTCGCGGGGGTGCGCGAAGAAGAAGAAGACAAGAGTTGCCGTCAGTGGCGTGGCGTGCTTTGCGATATATCGATTGATCTGCCCTTTGAACCTATGGAAAAGGATCGAGTAACAGGGTGTTCGCAACGAACACCTTAATAATCGATCCTTCACCACAGCTTCAAATGGGGGAAAAATCGATAATCGACCAATCACACCTCGCCACTGGTTGCCGTTCAGCATACACTTGCGGTAATCATCTTGAGTCATTGCCGAGATATGGTGCTGTCTTGTCAATTTTCATCACGCTCACATCTTAAAAGATTATATCTCGGTTTTATCCTGCAAATCTGAGCGTTGCATTGACAATGTCGTGGATTAAATGCCCCGCAAAAGTAACGAATCTTCGTGAATTTTACAAATTATTCTCCTTAAAAATCGGAATGCGATGAGAGCTATCGTCATCAAGTACTGAATAGATACGAGCGGCACTCAAAAGAAATCGCGCCTTCATATTTTGATGTAGGCATCACACGGACCACCAAGATCGAATAGTTGCCTACCCGGGATTAATGTCGTCATTTTCCCGACAAACGTTTAAAAAGAAATTCTCATTCCTCGAAAGTTTGTTCAATTCTCTATGTTTTAACGCTGCCTTTCTTATTATTTTAGCCAAAGCTCCTAAATTTTTTCCTCACCTTCAGGGGGCATGAAATATGATCGATTGTATAATCAAAGCGAGCCGGTAACTATATTACCTCGGACTACGCCTTGAAAAAAAAGTTATATTGTAGGTACTGAATATTCATTAATGAGCAAGCCATTAAAATAGTTAAATAAAACGTGTGCACTCTGTTTAAATTAAATCTCTTTGGCAAATGGACAGTTTTGGAATTGACTCAACGAAATTCGGCGTCACTGAAGTTATACAACTTCCTGGTTGTCCGTAACACTTGGGGTAACGCACTGCATGATTTCTACATAAATATGATAAAATTTACCTATGCCTCCACTTTTCTAAGAAAAGTAATTTTGGATGGCAAAATAAATAACTTTAAGCATATATAAGAATGAAAGAGAAATCGATTCTCACGTATTTAAAAAGGCCAGGTAAATATTTTTATGATTTATTTTTGAATCTCCGTTTGAAATTATAGTTACAGTTGAAATCGACAGACCCGTCAATCAATTGAACGTATTTCAACCAAACGGAACTATGATCATTATGACGTGAGCCCTGCTATGCATATATTCTTATAGGTTTCAGGGCTCATATCGTAATGCACATAGTTCCGTTTGGCAGAAGTACGTCCAATTGATGGGACCATCAAGGGAACTCGGCGAAGCAAATAATCAGTCAATTTCAGGAGAGAGACTTATTCGCAATTCATAGTGAGGAACGGATTGAATTAAATGAGGAAAATGAGAAAAGTAGGAGGAAATAATAAATAAATCCACGAGGAAATATGACTATCCGTCGGTTGTATGACACGGCATTGGAAACGATAAAACGGAGAAGGGCAACAATACGAGAAATAAAATGAAAGGATTCTTTGATTGACTTGATAAGCGAGAGACACAGAGGCGCCTAAAAGCCGCGCCTCCTACGCACTGTTGCCATTTCAACGAGAAATGTGTTAATTTTTTCACGAGAATCGATTCAAAGGTAATAATAATAATAATACCTAAGATACTACATCTTCCAGTGGTAGCAATAGTGAACACAGTGTTTCCGGATTAATTTTACATGCAAACTATTTTAAATTGTTCATAAAGCGATTAATGTTTCAGTTTCCAAAAACGGCCGGCAACCGCTAGAAACTCAAGATAGTTTAAGCTTAAACGGGAAACCTTCGACTTTCAATCAGTGCGGGAGAATTAAATAGGAGCATTTGGCAACCATGTATTAGAGTCGTGGAAGGGTTGCGCGGGCGCCACCACCGCCGCGACACTACCACCGTGTCGGCCGAAGAAAAAAGTAGAACTTAAAAATAGGCTGTAAATAATTGACGGAGATAAGAAAAAGGGCGACGAGGGGAAAGGGGGAGGGTTTAGGAATCAATGAAAGTGTGACATTTCATTTTATATCTTCTATCCGCTATCCTCTATATCCTTGCGAGCTTATACAACTATCCGAGCTTTGACTGACACTGTTGCCGTTTCCACCTGGTTTTCAGTTTAGCGTTAATCCTTCGCGAAACCAGCTCTATCTCAAGGACATTAGATTGACACATTTATACTACCAGAGCGCAGTGTCGTTTTCTACATTCAAGCTGGGGAGGCACTGCAACCGCAGTGAAATTTGAGGACAGTGGCGTGGTGTGTTTTACGAGGTATCGATTGATCTACCATTCAAACTTATAGAAAAGGATCGATGAACAGGGTGTATGTAACGAATACCTTAATAATTGACTCGCTACCTTAGCTGCAATTTAAGTGGGGAAATATCGATGATTGATCCTTCACACCTCTCCGCTGTTTGAGGTTTGTTCTCTTTCTCTCTCTTCATAAAAGTGCATTGTTCATTAATAAGTAATTTAGACTCAGAGGCGAAACTTTAAAATTGTTGAAAGATTAAACCACCTGACTTTAATGGCAGTTAATTTACTGCTAGGATGGTAGACCAGACGTTAAAAATTCGCATAGACAACAGTTGCCACGCAGTGAATGTTCCGGCCTACCCCGAAAATTGAAGGCGAAGTGGCAGCGCAGTTTGCAACCTCAGTAGTCCTCTACAATGCATACTTAAGTTTCCACCAATTCTTCAGCCGGTTAATGCGATGTAAATGTTCTTTCACACTGGTAGTGCCAGTTTTCCGGTGCGGGCCAGTGTAGTGGTGTGTGCAAAATTGTTTAATTGCTTACTATTGTAAATTGGCATAGTATTACAATATCATTATGACTGCGAGAAAGGGATCGCGCAATGGCTACTTCCCCAGAATGCCAGTGACCCCTGTCTCAAGAAATTTGTGATCGTATTTCCGTACCCATCAATGTCCCTAGTAGTCCCCAAAAGTATAAAGTCCTAGTTTTAAACCTTTACAGAATGTGTATGAGAATAATTGTGATGTGACAAGCGTTATCATACTTACTCGTCAAAAAAGCTGATGAAAATCGATTTATTCGCCGTCGATCACTTTTGCTGACAGCACCTATTCAATGAACTTTGATAACGTCTTTAAAAACGCGGCCATGGTCATCTAGATCCATGTTCAGAGCTAGCTTTAATTCAACTTTATACTTTTTATTGATCGATGTATCCTCTGTTGTCATTATATCTCAATTTAAATTGTTAATTTACGGTGATTACTAGTCATAAAATACGTAAATACGTATGGGCCTTTCATAAAATACGTAACTCTGAATTTCGGATTTTTCGACCCCCTCCTTGTTTGTAACGCTTTTTCGACGTAGTCCCTATCTTTTAACACGTAACAACAAAATGGTGTAACACTCTTCTCGACCCCTCTCCACATAGAGCGTCACTTTTTTTTTTTTTTTTTTTTTTTTTTTTTTTTTCCCATTATAAACGGCTTCTCATGGAGTATAGCTTTAGACTTGCTGAACAATATAGTATCGGCCATTAGATTCTTGATTAAGTGTGATATCACCAGCAGGAAATCTAGTAGCCAATGATGGAAGTTGTGCAGCGCAAACCATAAGTCTAGTGGCGTCTACTGGACGCATGATAATCATTGCCATACTTTAGCTCCTGGTTACTCTGTTTGCTGGTGGTTAAAACAAGTCATTCTTCCTTCTAGTATGGTTGTCTTTAGGGGATCACTATGAAAAAAAAACTAAGGCCTAGTACTGAAAAAAAATATATTCAATTTGCCGCCAAGATTTTTTTTCTTGAATCAAGAATGACAATGCTGGATTTATAACACTTGTTAGTTCAAACCCAAAAAACATTTTTTCCCCTTACTCATAAAGAATTTCAGCTTGAATTAAGATACATAAAAAATCTTGGCGGCAAATTCAAAAATCATCGAGCATTAGGCCAAAAAATAAATGTGTCTATTTGGTGGCTCCCGTAACGTGAGAGTGTAATAATTGCTTTCAGAAATGAGCTCTAGCCTTCCAGTGGAGTGGCGTGAATTGCGATATATCGATTGTTATGCCGTTTAAACCTATGGAAAAGGATCGATAAACAGGGTGTCCGGATCGAACACCATAATAATCGATTCTTAACCATAGGGTCAAGTGGCATAACAATCGATACATCGCAATTCACGCCACGCCACTGCTGCCTCCCACAGAACTCCTCACTCTTTAGGGCTTTTGTCGAGATGACATAATGTCCTCGTGTCAGAGGAGTGAAGATTTTCGCAAATTTTTGGTTTTTTACTCTGATCTATTAACAATGTCAGATGAAAAGACACCAAGACTGTAAGGAATCTATTTATGATTAATTTGGCAACGGTTGCCTGGGTGAAACAACTGAACATTAAGGGTAAAATTAACCGAACTCACAGAGCCATAGAACAAACCCAGATCGATACCCACTAGTAAGCAAAAAGTCTTCAACATGATTCTCTCTCACTCTCTCCCTCCCCCGCCCTGCACGCCATCCCTTTGTGAGCCTCCTCCTCCTTTCCGTACTCTAGCCGCCCTAAATTGTCGTCTTACAGCTTACCCGAGCCCCCACCCCCGCCCCCTCCNCCCCGACCGCTGCCTCTGTCCACAGTCGGAAATTGCTGCATTGAATTGTCGCAGTGTGATTTTATGTAGACACTTTTTCCATAGGTTATCATCGGCACATCCCGACTCGTAAATGTTCCCACCGGTGACAACCCGTAAAAATGGGTCATTCACACTCCAGTGGTGCCTTTATGACCCCACTCTCCATCAATGATAGTAATATCATCATTTTCTGTAAATTTCTCGCAGTTTAAATCATAAAAAATCGTGAAAAACTTCAGGTATCGAACGAATGATATGGGTCGCATTTAGCAAAAAAGGACCAGCGCGATTACAGTGTTGTAAAAATGTTGCCTCTTCATAATTATCTAAAAAATCTCCCAGAATAGTAAATAGTTTCGGCTTCCCGCCAAAGTATTGTCAATTTTTAAGAGAAATAATTCTGTAGATTTTGAAATTGTACATGTATTAAATATTTTTGAATGGAAAGGAGAAGTTGCACGATTTTGAAAGCACTGCAATCGCGCTGGCTCCTATTTTCTAAATGCAATCCATATTCTCTACACATGCAAACTTTGTAATACCTAAAATAATCCGCCCAAAGCTTTAATATTTTTAAAAGGCCCAAATAATATCGTAATTTTAAGTCGTTGAAGCAAAAAAAATTTAAGCAAGTGCCCGAGTTGCAACATGTTGTAAAAATTGTTATTCTAATGCAAACAAAATATGTAAAACCGTAAATGTTTTGCAAAAATTTTCAAATTGAGCAACTACCGAAAAATTTTCGAGAAACAACGCAAACCATAAAAGTTGCAACTAAATATTCATGCAAACTCGCTGAAAGGGCGCTGCTTAAACTAGTAAAGTTCTAAGTCGAGCTAAAAATAATGGGAGATCTGCAAATGGGAAAATTCTCGTTTCACAAGACCGATCATTCTCTACATCTGAATTCTGGTCGTAAGCCTAGATGTATAGCCTAAGTGATCATGGAAGTAAAAATTTAAGGATTGAAATGAAGCCGAGAGTTTTATCCGTATTCTGTTGCTACTATAGTATTTGAGTTTTCATGCGGATATGATACATTTTCAGGAGGACTGATTTCGTGAAAATGTATTCTCCTGTCGGTGGTCTCACAAACTAAGAGCTTTTTTGGTTGAAATGTTTCATGATTTCGCGAGAGTTCATGCAAATAATGATGACTCTTTATCGCTCAAGCGGCCTGTGCCAGCCGTAAAATCGAGTGAAAAAAAGCATACAACAAGATAGCTCGGGTAGATAAGAGAGGTCGCACTTTTTCTTAATGGCTCATTTTCCAGGCTGTGAAAATAAAATCTGCATAGCTAAAGACTTTTCTGCAACGGTTTTATCGCTACAATTTGCCTCACGTCCGTCCATCGCCTTGGTAATTTGTAAGTTATAATTGAGTCATATTTTTTTTACCAATAATGTAATGCGCACCTAAATTATGGTGTTCTCCTTTCTGTCTTATCCGTTTAACTGGAAAACCACTCCGGGTAAATGGGGTCATTTAATCATCGCGACGGGTTTATGTCGTCTTGAGAAACAAAATGTTTAGTTAAATCGAACGAATTTTGCCGTAGAACAGTTGCTGAATATTGATTTGATTGAATGAATAAATACATTTGAACAAGGGGACAGTTGATGCATCATTTTTAACAGTATATTTTGATTGATTTTGAACAGATATTTTTACCTAAACGTCATAGCTATCTTGGTATCTTAATCTTTTAGAAAGTTTCAGCGTGACGCAAAGACTGAGTTTTCAAGAATTCCTCCGATAAATCCGATGAAAATGTATCATCATATGCTTTTCTTGTATAGACAAGATCTCGCCTGCTTATGGGATAGAGTATGCTTTCACACGGTCAACTTCTTATGCAGCAATCCCAGAGTGCATTTCGTCGAGTCAAACTTCATTCTCTGACTATAGACAATACTTTTAACGGTCAGAGAGACATCCAATTACACGCACTTTTATTCCAGCAGGTTACCCAAATAATTCAATTCCGAGGAAAATTTCATCTTGATTTATTTGAATGCATTAATATCTACTGAAATGGAAAATTTTATTTTCCTTTCTGTTCAAAATTTTAGCTAAGCCCGATGAAATAATAAAACGCTGGATTTACATATCGACGACTGTAAACTACTGCAGGCATGACAATCGAATAATCGATCAAATGACATCCATTGTAAAAGGAAGCGTTATTTTGAAAGTAAACATATATTCAAAGCTCCCGTCTTACGGTCTGGAGGCTAGGCAATTTATTTGTCGTGTCGTTGACTGCTCCGTTTCGGATGGAACATTCACATAATTCCTTGTGAGCTCACGCCATAAATCCAGAAGTTCACTCGCATAAACCATCAAATTTGTCAAACAATTTTCCGAATAGCTTGGGGAGGAGATCCTAACGGGCTGCGGGCTTGTTTTCCTTTAAATAGGAGGGAAGCATCCTTCCAGATAAAATATTAGCTTTCTGACAGAACAGAACGCGGACTACGTTACAATGTAGTCTTTTCAACAAGATTCTTGCCTAGGATTTTTAACGTAAAGTTATTGATATTTTGAAGTTAGTACCCGCAGAGCAAAATAACGTCTTCGCGGATTTAATCTCACCCAGGGGTCGGCCCCCTGGTCCCCCAGTATTATCCTAGTCTTTTCTTTCATCTAAAATTTAATTTAAGTAATACCATTTTCTGTTAAAAATGTGTCAAAATTTAGTCATTTTCCATTACCCCTTTTGGGATTGGAATCATCCGCGAATCTCCCGGATTAATTCTTCTAGGCTTTTCAGTTAACAGAGAAAAGAATATTACAAACAAAATAATGCGATATAGACCAACCGAGATACCTTTCAAAGAGATAAACTTGGCATTTTAATAGTGCGCGGAGAGTAAAACAATGGAAAAGTGTTCGAAGCTGGGTTCGGACACAACATGCAACTATTTTAACTCTGCGGTGGGCTGGGTTGCATACGCTCGATTTTGCGGGCGAAATCTGAGGTCCGAATCTGAATCATTCGCGATAGGGCACAGGGCATTTAGTGTTTCTCTCGAGCGTGGCGTCTATTTTTGTCATCCCTTTACACGCTCCTGAAGCACAGATTTGTAATGAGATATTGAAAAACTTAGATACTTTCTAAAGACGGAATCGGCATTTTAATAATGCATTTAGCGTAAAGCAATCGAAGAGTACAAGGAGATGTGCAGCTACTTCAGCTCCGCGGTGAGCCGGTTGCATACGCTCGAGGAAAACACAGATCGCACCTGTGCCCTATCGTGACTTCGCGCAGGCCGTGAGCAGATCTCAGAGTTCGCCCGCAAAATCTAGCGTATGCAACCCGGCCCACCGCGGAGTTAATATAGTTGTATGTTAGGTTCGAACCCAACTTTGTGTGTTCTCCCAGTGTTCTTCGCGTTGTATTGAGTTGAAAGATCGTTCCGTCGTCTGTGTTGAAAAAAAACATTCACTGGAAAAAAAAAACACATTGGATCTAGAGTCCAGACTCTTAAAAACATTGACAAGAAAAAATACTCTTGATTCGATCGGATTTTTGCATGAATCAAAACGAAATCCGCTTAAATTAAGAGGCTTGGTTTTTGATTTAAGCTAGATTCTGATTGAATCAAAAGTACTTTTTCTTGTCGATGTTTTTAAGAGCCTTGACTTCAGATCCAATGTGTTTTTTTTTCCAGTGTTGCAGGCACACAAAAAACTTAAACAGGGACTCTTGTATATTTACGGTGGAAAGATTGGCAGAGGCAAGAAGAGTTGGCGTTTATAGGGTCAAGGTTTTCTAAGAGTGCAAATTTACAGGAGAGTTGCCAGTCTATTTAGTATAATTTACTTTCCCTGTACAGAGTAATGAGTTTCAAGGATGATTTACGTTAGAACCGGCAACATATAGTTCCGTCACCCGGAACCGCCTTCCTCGTTCACCATTTGTCAACTGGAGACGTTACAGCCTTAATAATTTCCCAGTATTTTTTCACATCGCCCCTCGTCTTTCGGTCACACGAATAAGATTTATACCATCTACCACCGCAACGATGTGAAATATTACTGTCCAGTTTTGGACTTCCATGTCCTCATATTCAAGGGTAGCGCTGGAATTATTTAAGGCTCCACTGCAGTTGATCCTACTTTCCGGCCAACATGAGCCATTATCATCTACTTAAAGCCAAATTAAGTGGAACGTAGGTGTGCTCTTCTCGACTCCTTTGGCCGATCGCAGATTTTTGTTTCCGCTATCATGCGAAGCCGTGCGCGAAATTTGAATTCCTACAACTCTGCAGTCTTGGCCGACAAAAAATATGACCGGGCCCTGTTCATGCCACTTCAGTGCAAGCAAGGTGGTTGAGAGTGAAAATTAATTTTCTTTTAGTGAGTTGGCTATATTTATTCAGTTTTATTAACAGTGAGAATAAAAAGCTGCGTTTTGGCCAAAGGAGTCGGAAAAAACACGCCTACTTTTTGTCGTTTCGCCTACCTCGGCTCAAAGCGACAGGAGGCAGATAGGGCTGAAGTTTTCGAGACTTCGCTGTATTTCTGAACTAATTTTACAAGCGTATATACCATTTTGAATTTGATCATAGGTGATTTTACGGTAAAGCCTGGAGATGATTACACCCCTAAGCAGAACTTAATGAAATGGACATTGAGCATACCATAAGATATATTTATGTGGAAGTGAAATAATTGATAGTAGGGTAAGGGAACAGCACCTTCGGACAGAGTTCGCTATGATATGATTTCTTACAAAGTACGCCAATTCAAAAACATTTTGCAATCAGACAATTTCATTTCTGGCTCAGTTTAGAAACAACGTACGTATCATTAGTTACCTTATGCACTTAAAAGTATTTTTACAGAAGAAGAAAGTCAAAAGCGGGACCCTCTCTGCGGCACCCTGGTAAAAATTGGCAGTAGAAACTGTGTTCCAAAATACTATAGACCTACAGCCGGCTGTAAGATTTCCAATAGCTTCTATAGCCGGCTACACAATTTCTTATATCCTTTTATAGCCGATGGCGATTAAGTAATAGCCAGGCGGTAAAGTGTGTAGTAAATGTTACTAATTACGGATGCTAGGACTTAGTGAGTTTTTGGACTACCGCTCTCTTTTTGGGCCGTAGTATCTTGATTTATTTTGCGAGGAAAGGTCCGTACCTTTGATGGATGCCTGCCATTCCTAATATGTTAGTGCGCCTTCAATTTCGTATGGTACTGTGCAATACTTCTGGTGTGAAATAGTTGTTTCGAGCGTCGTTGCGGCGCGGCAGGCGGGCAGCCAGCGCGAAACGCGCATTGGCGCCTACAAACCTAACAGGGATACTTCACGCGTTGCGCAATGCGTGAAGTATCCCTGTTAGGTTTGTAGGCGCCAGTGCGTCGCCGCTCCGCTTTGTGTTAGGCTCTAATATTTAATCTGGCGGAGTCAGCGTTATTCAACTCATGATTTTGAAATTTTTGCACATCATGTATGGACTATTCTCATTTTAATTGATGAAAACAAATATGTATTAAAGGAAAATATAATGTGTGTAAGGTGGTTCCGTATCAAACTTAATGATTTCCAAAGCACACGAATTTCTTAACAATTTCTTATAGCCTTTTATGATCGATGGCGAAAAAGCAACAGCCTAGCGATGAAGTGTAAAGCTAGGCGATAGGAACTATAGCCCGGCTGCGTAATTTTTTATCGCTTCGTATAGCGATCGCGTATAGCGTATAGCGTATCGCTTCGGCCGTATGATTTTCTCCGCATTCTACAGCCAGCTATGATTTTCTGTAGCCTTCTTTAGCCGGCTATAAGAATTCATATGGTATTTTGAAACGCAGCTCTTATCGCCAATGTTTACCAGGGCAATAATGACACTAACCCTTGGGGATTCTCGTGACAATGAGTGTCTGGTATATTCATTGGTGACGTCTGTGATTCAGTGAAATGCAGATCAGAGTAAGAGACCCTGTGCTGGTTCTTTTGGGACAGTTCCAACTAGGTCCTTAATTGTCCGTCACGCTCTATTATTCTTTACTTGCAGTAAGATGACTGTGAGACGAAAAATAAAGGAGACAGCAGACTCAACCACTGGAAGTAAATAGAATTGAGGAAACGACCGCATAAAAAATAGGTCTTCAGCGGTACTCCTCCAGAAGAATTCGGGTTAAAATTGAAAGAAGGACTTACAAGTCTTTTTTCAGAACGGTGCTCATTAAAAGTAGAAAACGTAAGCTCTTACGAATCCAAAATTCCGGCATTGCAAACACCGCAAGACACCAGGCCAGAACTTAAAAGCTCAATGTTTTAGTCATTCATATTAATGGTTTATAGTTCGAGACTGGAAAATCTCAATTTTTCAACTTCATGCGACAACGGCGCCAAAAGAACTCGTAGTTAACGAGTTAACAGATTTACTTAATTTACTTGCGGTTGCAGTTTAGAGAGCATCAGCATCATTTTATACGTGTTAATGATGTGACTACAGAGTGTAGAAACAAACTGTTTACAAGATTACCACCCAAGTCTTCGCAAGAACCATTCATCTCTCTTAATAAGCGTGCATCGCTGAGACAGACCCACTTAAATCTCCGTCAAACCCGTGGAATGTTGTGTTAACGAGGATTCAGCCGGCTGTTCGATTCTCGAAGTATCCCTCTTCGATTCACAAAAGAAGGAGTGTGTATAAATATTTTTATCCATAACATTGGTACTCGCGGTTAGATGAATTTAGGGCAATTGATGCCTTGCGCTCATGCAAGTGCGAGTTCGCTCAACCATTGACCATAGAGCTTCACTTATACAAGAGTTACTCTTTTAATTCTTGGGGCAGTCGTGAGTGTAAGTCATAGGTAAGGGACTGCCAAGCCACGTGCCTCGATTCGGCCCGAGTTTCAACACATGGTCTCGGTTACCCCAGGTCGCTGATCAGTCATTAGGCTCACTCAATCCAGACGAACTTGGGTTTGAAGTGTTGAAGGCTTGAAGATTTTTGGCGGGCTCGTGAGTTCATATCATTCATCGGCATCACGCCGAAGAGTAGACAGCTGTTGCCGCTCTGTGTGAACAAAAATTTACCTCTTTTTTTTATACCGAAGAGTTCTGTTGGAAGAGGGATTCAGCATTATTAACGTGTTACTCACGCCTTCGTTACAAATGATGAATGATGACGTTGAACTAAATCGTACCGCTTCATACGAAAGTGCTTAATAAGCTGTTTCCAGTTTCGTATCCCAGGTATGAAAAACTGAACATTTTATCACTGATTTTTGACGTTTTGAGCGGCATTTCAAGCTGCTTATTCTTTGGTCGTAACTTTTCCGCTAATTGTTCGATTTAAGGACCGAGAATTTTCTGGCCCTCTGTGTACTAGGTAATTCTCCTAAGTAAATAAAATTCATCACGTATCAGACACCTGCAAATTTTTCATTGCTCTTGCTTTTAACTCAGATTTAAAATACAGATTGACTTGCTCAGGAAACATTTCACCGATGAAATATGATTAATCTCCGTTCGAACTCCAATTTTCTAGCGAGTAGATACCTAATAATTATTTTACAAATTAAGGCTCTGGGAAAACGAACAAAAAAGTTATGTAACGCGAAAACCTCGAAATTGCCGAAAAATTGATGCATACCAGAAAAAATAGAGTTCCTTGGACTCAAATGACTTAAGGTGATTCGTCAAGCTCAAGTGACGTGGTCGAACTGGCATGCGATATATCGCATCTTTAAGGTCAACAATCTCGGCAGATTTTGAATTTTCAGCAAAAAAAAAGGACGATAGCCCCTGCGCATGAGCCTGAAGAATCATTCTAAACCCAAAAATCGGCGAAATTCAGAGAGATGAAAGCAGGATAGTGTTTGAAAAAAACCTCGCATTCGATTCAATATCGATTTCTGTACCAAATGCGAGGTTTTTTCCCGAACACTATTCTGCTTTCATCTCTCTGAGTTTTGCCGATTTTTGGGTTTAGAATGATTCTTTAGGCTTATGCACAGGGGCCATTGTCCTTTTTTTTGCTGAAAATTCAAAATCTGCCGAGATTTTTGACCTAAAAGATGCGATATATCGCATGCCAGTTCGAACACTTCTTTTTAGCTTGACGAATCACCTTACTCGCCATATAGACATAATAGACTATCCTCTACAATACTGGCCAAAAATATAGGTACTAAAATTTGCCTCATTCCTGAACATGGTCTCACAAGGAGGGAAGAATACGTAGGAATGGGACCTTCCCATCATTCTAACACCCTTGCTACTTCCGTGACGGCGCTGCGTCTTCCGTTTACTACCGAGATAACGTGCGCTAATGTGGTTTGCGAGCAACGATGCACGTAAATGCTAAAATTAGACGGTTGTGAAAATTAACCACGTTTGGGAGAGAGGGAGGATCCTCGGACGAAGAGTCGCTGCGAAGAAGCGTCGCTTGGAGTAGCCTGTGCTTTCCTACAATGTAACAATGGAGCGGCGTGCGAGTATGACTCAAGTGGTGCGAGTGATGCCTCGAGTGTTTGTTTTGATATCCGGGGCGCAGCGAGCACCGGGACTCCGGAGACCACCACCCATCGGCGAGCCTCCCGCCGGAATCTCTTCCCGCCAAAATGTAAACAATAGCCCGCGAAAGTAAATATGGAAAGCAATATGGCAAAAATCAATTCACAAATTGTATGTGTGTCTGTGAGTGTACCCCGTCCAGCCAGCCACGCGCCCCGCGCCGCGACGCCCCCCCCCGCCCCGGGGGGGAGGAATGGTGGGGGGAGGGGGGCTCGGCCAGTCGCGTCGCGCCACCACATTTTCCACCGACTTTTTCAGCTTCGGTCGCGACTCACGCACAGAAGAATACTGCCTTGCTAAGGAAAAACGCCGTATGAGCCTTCAGACGGTGCAATATTTCATTCAATACCACACGAATGGAGATGTTGCATGTATGAGGAATTTGCGATTTGACTGGTACTTATGTAAAAGTCCGCGAGGAACACGATGGTGCTACTGGTTTTCTCTGAAATCAACTCCCAATCTCAAAGAAAGCTCTCAAGTTGAGGCAAAAATGGAGGGGATATCCCACCCTACCCTGAGAGTCCACCTCTACATCAAAACAAACTCTCCATGCAAAGATAGGGAGCAAATACAGTAGCAGGGTTGCCGTGTTTTCAGTTTTGGAGTCTCCAAATAAGGTGGCAACCCTGTCAATGCATTTTCTCCCTATCTTTGCATGGAGAGTTTGTCTTGATGTAGACGTGGACTCTCAGGGTAGGGTGGGATATCCCCTCCTTTTTGCCTCAACTTGAGAGCTTTTTTTGAGCTTGGGAGTTGATTTCAGAGAAAACCAGTGGCACCATCGTGTTTCTCGCGAACTTTTACACAAGAATCAAAAGTCAAATCGAAAATTCCTCACACATGCAACATCTCCATTTACTGGGAAAATTCTGGATACTTTCCCTACATTTTTTCGGGAAATGTTGTCCACAATTTAATCTGAAACATCTGAAAATTTCAGGGGAAAGTGTATGATTAACCTTTCTATAAAATAAACATTTTATCGAAGGAAAATTGGCAACTCGCGAATGTTCGTATACGCGTTCTCCCTCAGCGCGGTAGAATAGGAGTGGAGCAAAACTGGGGGGGTGGAGCAGACGGAACTCGTAAATTAGTCAGAAAAAGCGCGGGAACTTAATTGTCTGGAGGAGTACAACTTGCCAAGAAGTCACTTCTAACAATCGAATTTTGCGGATTTTTTTTTGTTTTTTTTTTTAAAGTCTTACGTTGAGTAATAAAATTTGTGCAAAAGTTAGCTCTGCCATTTTGAGGTAAAGAGTAAAAAAAGCCACGGAATATAAATTGCGAGCCAAACGGTGCCCCCTACTTTCACGAGTCGTCTCTGATTAGCTGATCCACCTGGTGCCCACTTTCTGGGGCCATTATGGAAAATTATACGGGGCTCATTTTTCATCGAAAATATTTCAGAGATCAATTCTCTAGATTTCTCTGGAGAGATTGATGAGTAATACATAACATTTTTTTCTCAATCGCACCGAATAGTTTGACCCGGAATTGTGTTTTCTCATGACACCAAAGTGTCATATTTCACGTTCGAAAAACGAAATTTCAGGTCGAATCATTCGGTGTGTATAAGAAAAAAAGTGTCATGTATTACCCATCAATCTCTTCAGAAAAATCTGGATAGTTGATTTCTGAAATCTCCGAAATTTCTCCTGGTTTACGATATATTTTCGATGAAAAATGAGCCCCGTGTAATTTTCCTTGAGGGCCCCAGAAAGTGGGCACTAGACGGATCAGCCATCAGAGACGACTTGTGAAAGGCCCGCAATTCATATTGCGCCTCAAGTTTTCTCTTTGGTTGATGGAAAAACATTTGGCTATGGCCGAAGTTGTTCATGCATACGGTGTTTACTCCAGCTTAATTGAACTTTCCAAAACCTTTTTTAATAAAGACATATCAATCGTGAAAAACATGGTGGATCTCATATGTCACGTTTACTGCACACCTGAGTTTTTTCCATATTGATCTCATCGATGACGCACATTTATAGGACACAAATACACAATTTATTGCATTTTGTATGTAGAAGTAAAGAAAATATACGAATTTTTTCCTACGCAAAAGTCAACTTAAAAGTATTGGAGAAGATTTCGAAGAAATATGAAGAATTCTTCAGGATTTTTGATCTGTAAACCTTTAACTGAACATGATAGCTGTTCGATCTTAGACTTTGAGCTTTAATTTGAGCGTCGGATCAAAATAGAGCCAATTTCTTCCCCTTATTTGTAAACCTCTGCGCGAAAGATACCCTCACTTTTAAGAATCTTGATGATGCAGAAAACCTCTTTAAACATCTTCGTAGGCAAATTAACGACATAATACCTGCAAAATACGTAAATAAATATACAACCCTCAAAAATCACACTGTCATCTCATCCTCCATCTTTGACGGAAACAAATTTTCCCTTACTTTCATCAGCAGGTCTGTCAATATTAAGGACTTCAATTTAAAACTGCCGCTGCTCTATCGGAGGACGAGGGTTTACTGACCGATGATTTCTTTGTAACCATATGCATAATCTGCCTAGGAATGGAGAAAAATGGAAAGTATCACTGAACGATGGACAGAAAAAAGAGCCGTGAATGGCATACTCTTAACGTGGTCAAATTTCAGCTTCGTGGGAGGGCTGACAGCGAAATCTCTCGCCGTGCAAATTTTTGAAATTTTTTCCGTAGTAAAGTCAATTTTTCCGTTATGCTTCCATTCGATAGCTTCAAGGTCTCGCTTGAACCTCGTTTTCGGCCATAATCCGCGAGGGAGCATGTTCAGGTTATTTTTAGAGTTTCTGAATGGTCTAAAATATTTTTCATCTCCTTTTTGCGTTTCTCGACAAAGTTTGTTTACTATTGTGCAAATTGTCAGAATTGCTCCTCTCTGCAACTCGGTTCGCGGGGCCATCGGAGAGGCTGGGCTTTCAGACAGGATTGTCAAAGTTCTGTAGGAAATGCGATGCACCGTTCGATTTTTTTTTAAAGAAATCTGAAGGCGCTTACTTTTTGACAACTTCGCACCTCTAAAACTTCGCACCCGAAAACCAGCTCGTTTTAATTGTGTGTACATTTGTTGTGAAAGAGACGCGGGAGGGGTCCGAATGACGGAGAGATGAATGAAAAATTGCCAATTGGGTGCACCAATAAACTCCAAGAATAGTTCCTCGTATTGCGTGATGGTCTGTTCCTTGAAGTTGTGCAAATATGTGTAAGAAGTGGGAAATTGTGCGCATAAACGCTCCGTGCATCTGCGGACCATTCGAGCTGCCGTCATTGTAAGGGATGAGGAATCAATTTTTAGGACGAAGATATTTTAACCGGAAATCCATGTTGCGCGTTGCTACTGTGCAAACTTGAAGATACTTTACTTCTGGATACCGATAAGTGAATTGTGTCATTTAAAATTTTAAAGGAACTTATGCTTTGACCTGATCCCTCTCTTACAGTCTTGAGAGAATCCTCGTCGATTGGAGTTTTTTGAAGTATTGAAATTGAAAAATGCGTGGAGACCTCACAATTGATGCTTAGGAGTTGCTTTTACGGCTGTTAACTTCACTCCTTGCAGACAAGGATTATTTTGTAGATTTTTGATGATGGTGCAATATCCCTAAGAAATATTGCTAGGTATATTTAAACCTTTACAGCATAGTTAATTATGAAGGAGAATAAGTTCTGATAATAGAGATCCTGATAAATAGGGACGTAGATTAAATCTATACTTGCAACTGTGTTGTACCTAATATTTTGGAATTCTCTGATTTCTCTCACCTAAGAGTAAATGAATTTTTTTAAAGATTCTGAAGGAAAATTGCAGATTATCGAAAGAGGCACAAACAATCGCTTTTGATTAAAACAACACCACTTGCACTAGTATCATTCCAAACTTTTTCAAGTGTATTACTTTTCGCCAAGATTCTTATTTAAAAGGTACGAGCGAACATGGATTTATAAGAGCATTTTCGTACATCAAAGACGCCTCTCCAAAGCGAACGGTCAGATACGGGAATCAGAATGTATTCAGATAAGTTGACATCAGTGTCAACTTTACAGCAAAGTAGCAAGGATAACCTTCCTTTTTAGACATTTCGGAGCGTCATTTACGTAGTTTTATCGAGGGATTATCATTTCCCTTAATTCATCCTGAAATTCATTAAGTCATTAAGGATCACCCAGCCGAGGGTTAATTCCTTTCTACCCTATTGGCGGGGCGCCCAGTGGGTCATCCAGACCGCATGACCTACCTACTTCCTACCTATAAGGGAGTAGCAATAAAATTACCGCGTCTCGTTGTATATTGCCCAAATATTCACGTATCACACGGCGATACCCCGTTTAATCGATTAAATCCTTAGTCATTGAGGTATACAGTAATTGTTAAATGTCGATATAAAAGTACAATTCGCAACTTATCATCCTGTTGTCTAGTTGTCATCATAGTGCATGGTCTCTCCAGTCGATGATTCAATAATATTTGCTTTGCATTTTCTGTTTTCGTTGCAAGAGCCAAGGGGGCGAGCTAAAATCGCAACGCTTCATTTCTTTTCTCTCTTTTTTTTTACTTTTGGATTTTTTTAAAAAAAAAAAAAATTAAAGCAAGTTGGAAAGGATTATAGTGTATCCGGAGCTTCCTGAATACAGCCCCCATAGACAATTGGGGGAACTCCCATGGTAAAATGTTGAATTTTTGAAGCATTTAATGTGCAGTTCGAGTAAATTTTTTTCAAGAATAATTGCCAAATGTAAGCAGTCGTCCCTTCTTCTTTTCTATGTTCCTTCCTTCTTACCTCTCTTTTTCTTCCTCCATTTTTCGGGCGAACGGGGGGGGGAGGGTAGCTCCCCCTTGATCCACCTATGCTGGAGGGATTTTTAATAAAAATAAATATTGAAGAAAATGCTTCTGATAGATCAAATGTGTTTCCTTCCATTTGAGTAGGGGACACCACAAGAAACTCACCCCGAGGTTGCTTTTCTCGGGGGACGAAAGCACTGTCATGGTAAGAATATCATAATTTCACGTCAAACGTCACCGGAGAAGTGTTATTCCGTAAAAGATGCACAGAGGTAGCAACGGAAAAATATATGCGTGCGTACTTTCGTCTCTATTGCAAAAGGGAGAAACGATTTCACCGCTGAAACGTTTAAACCCGGCGCTAAAATTACATCTGCGCGATGATTGATTGAAGAATTATTACGGGTTTCAAGTCGTATAGGTTAGCTTAGGGAGGGGGCGGAAGGGGTAGATTATGATATCACAGACAGTTTAGTTGACGCGACGTCTACCAGCCCCCGCTTCCCTCGCCCTTCGTCCCTTGAATTGTTGACGCCAGGAAAAATGTTGCCGGTCCGCTATACTTCAAAATTCAAAACATACGGTGGAAATACTTGTGCGCTTTCGCCCTAAAATCCTACCACCATCTGTATCCTTGCTCATAACGCTAAAATGAGGGATTAGCTATAATTTAAAAACCAATTTTCCCATCAGATTTTCATCGAACTTTCACAATCACACAAAGAAACTCCCCCTAAAAATTGAATGAAAACATGAACTCAGTCTCACATTTTAAGTTTTCATTCGGTAACTTAGCGACACAAAAATGGACTAACTCACTAGCGACTCTTGCTGTGGGACTTTCAAAAAAGGGACATATTCCCGGGGGAGTGTCAAAATCCTTTTTTTAATACAAAATGCCAATGAAAATTGTATGCCATCGTGACCAAAATCCCTTTTCGTGTGGGCGGTCTTATTATGAAAAAAATAATTTAGGCTTTAGTGCTACCCTAGTGCATGCACAAAAATTTCTTTCGCGAAGCAGAATTTCCCTCGTATTCAAGGGCGGACAGGTAGACAGGAACACTGAGAAATATCCTATAGGGACGGTGGATATTTAGGGTCATTTTGGACCGGTTTGTTTTGTTCACACGGCCAAAAACGTCACGAAAGTCCCTCTAACCGCTGATGAGCCCGTATTTCCGCTTATTTTACCACTCACAGTCTGCCCCTACGCACATACTATGTGCAGAAGACCTCAATCGCTGGCAGGGCCCGAGGGGCAAGAGGGCTATCGTCCCCTACACTTCTCCAAAAGAGACCCTCAGGGGCCATCTTTTGGTTCTTCTTATGGAATATTTCTGAGCCCCTCAGGATTTAGCTTTCAAATTCTCTAAAGAATTTGCACGATGAAGAGTTACTCTCCCGGGGAGGGGGGGGGGGCTCACAATTTGAAAAATGTGGAGCCATTCCACCCCTGCTTCCTGAGAAAGAGCAGCAACACGAAAGTTTGGTTAATTTGAGAAGTGGACCACAAAAGTTCCCTAACGTTCGGTTGATTTTCGCGGATTTTCTCTTGTTTTCTAAGCTGAATTTAACGCAAGCTGATTTTAAGCGGAAATCAACACAAATTTTACGTTGATTTGTGTTTCACCTCCCAGCATTACCACAAGCTCTCTCACCACCTAAATTTTCATTTATTCCCGCGGTTTTCAGGATTTTTGCGGCTATTGACAATTAATAGTCTTCAGATGGGCTCGCTCTTTTCGGGAACTTAACTCACACTGAAAAAAAAAGGATTGCTAATTCACCAATTTAGGGTGGAGCAAAATTTGCTTCACTTCGTAAAGCTTTCTTATCCGTGCACGGTGTTTAATCAAGTGAGCGACTAGCACGAATTGCTACACCGATTCTACATCTGCCGATCTACCGATGCTACATCTGCGCGCCTTCATGCAGTTAATCTTGCATCGAGTGGCTTGAAAGTGTAACTGCATTTTTTGGTATTTGTACTTTGCAAACAGTAAAAATAGCTCAATAGTTAGGCTGAAATAGCGGAATTTACGGAAAAATAGCGAAATTTACGAAAGAATAACTAAAAAGGTAACAGACGTAGCTTTTCAGAGAGCAAAAGCACCTACACGCGTGTGTGTAAGTTAGCTGAACTTTGTGTAGCGATTTTACCTGCATGGTTTACACGTTCGTTTTTTGGCTACACCATGCCATGAAATACCCGCGTGCATGGCAATTTCAGCAATATTTTTTTTTCAGTGCACAAGGACCTCCAAAGCGGGCTACAGAGGGCGCGAAGTCCTCTGGGAGTTGGACCGTGTAGCGGCTAGGGGGNGGGGGGGGGACTCCTAGTATTAAACAAAAGTATCACAAGAACATATTTCTAGGATCATCCGAAGTTTTGAAGACAGGAAGAGCTTAAAGTATCCGATCTGGCAATGAGCGTGGCGGATGGAATAAGGTGAAAAACCGCTCGTTAAATTTCGACATGGCGCGGCGCGGCGTCTGCTTCTGCCGCCTCGCGTACGACCCCGGCGCCCGAACCCGAGCCGCTCTCCATTTTCGCGCCAAACCGCAATTTTACGACTTTCCAACCTCGTTGCGATACTCATCTCCTCCGCACCGCGCTGTCGCTCCACCGCCACTCGTGTCTCTTCCCTCTCTTCCCGGTAGCTTCCTCCCGGATACTCCGGAAATTTTCGCTGCAGAAAAATAAATTCGTTTTCCTTACACGATGAGTCACTTGTTCGAAAGAGACCCGCTCTGTTGACTGGTTTTTTCCATAATAACACAGGGGCCACGGCCACGCAGCAACGCCCCTCAGTGGATCGAGTCAATGGGAAAGGTCGGACGAAATTCGGAAACTTTAAACGCTTGTAACAACCGTTAATACAAAACTTTGAGGTTCTAAAAGTGGTTTCATTGGTTTCTTCGTGACATTTTCTTCTGGATGCACCCCTCATAATTTAAAATGTGACGAAATAAACATCAAAATTTGCGGTTTTAGGCAAAAATTTCATGTCCAAGAAAAATAAGAAAGTACACGGGAAAAATCGGTCATCAGAATAGGGATCAAAATAAATAAGCATCTCGAGAAAGTTAAGTGTGAGGAATGGGAGCCCTCTTGAAGGCTCCTCAGGTGTGAGTGACTGTGCACTAGGGTAAGCATGTGCGTTTCCTTCTCTGTCAATCTTTGCGGGGCAAGTAAGTTTCAGTCGAACTTTTTGGGCATTTAGGGAAATTCACCGTTCCCGGAAAAGGGAAAGTTCCTACTTTGATCTTAGATTCCTATCAGGACCAAGCCTTGGTTCATGTGCCTTATTAATGTGGGGATTGCCCAATTTCGCTCTCCCCCCCCCCACCCCAATTCCGCCCCGGCGAATTTTTTCGTGCCTCATCTCACCTGTTTAAATTATGTCTTGGCTTGGAGGTCAGTATTTTTTATCATCTCAGTCGTCGAATTTGGGATCAAATTGCCTAGAGGAATTGCAACCCTGTTTTGAGATTCGTCCAAATATTTAAGCACCCAAGATTGAAACATTTATCAGCGCCGAAAAGGACTCAAACACAAGACATACCTATGCTCGTGGAAAAATATTTACCTCGTTAAGTCGTAACGAGCACGGGCCGCGAAAGCCATAAAAAATTTACGCGAAATTCGTAAGGTCATCGCGGTTCATTTGGACGTATTTATGCTAAAAGGAACTATGTGCATAAGGATTGCGTAGAACATAGTTCCTTTTAGCATAAATACGTTCATTTAAGCTTTATGTCGCTGATACCTTTTATGCGTGCGTATACAAACACACTTCACGTACTTAGAGTATCTATTTAACAGCAGTATGAACATGTGCTTCTAAAATTTCTCGGTTTAGCCTTGAAAATTCACGAACCGTCTTTCATACCTTACTATCGCCTATGCTTTACTACCGAATACACTTTTCTATAGAATACTTTCAAGGATCTAAAAACTAAAAATTTCACAATACGCAAAGTCAACCGAATATAATTGAGACATTTTTTGATAAATGGGCGTATAAGGCTTGCAATGCTGCTATAAATGTGAACTTTTTATAGTGTTTGCAGCAGATGAACTTCATTCACAATCGACTTAGTGAGGAAAAAATCGGAGCGAATTCAGGGAAAAATTCATAGCAGATCTGTTGGATAAGTTTCGTACAACTAGAGAACTACGATGCACAATCTTAGTCTCATACGCCTTTTTAACGAAAAATTCTTCAATTTTTGCTTCTCAGTGGACATTTTCCCAGGTTTGCATACACTTCATGGAACATTTTATGGAGCACCCATGCATTGTTTCATGGAAAAAATGTAATACAAACGAGCTGAAGAGCCATTTTTCGATCTAACAAGGAATTTCAACTGGTTTACCTGCCTACACCGAGATAATATACTCATTGACCGTAAACCAGCTACCCGATTGAAAAAAACTTTCACATGCAGTTTTGGAGAATGATATTTTATCTGCTGAATAATTTTTTTCATCGGCAGCCAAATTTCGGTGAATTCGCAAAATAATTCTCCATGGCACTTGGATTGTATCCTGCAAGAAGGATCGAATCGTAAAATAAGGATACTAAAATTATGTAGCGTATCATATCTTGCAGAAAAATATTGGAAAATCCAAACGGTTTTTTCTTACTAGGAAAAAAGTCTCTTAGATCCAGAGTCTAGACTCTTAAAGAAATTGACAAGAAAAGTTACTCTTGGTTTATTCGGATTTTCGGTTAAATCAAACCGAATTCCGTTTAAATGAAGAGGATAGGCTTTCGATTCAAGCAAGGATCCGATTGAATCTTGAGTATTTTTCTTGTAAAATTTCTAAAAAGTCTGGACTCTGGATCGAAACAACTTTTTTTCAGTGAGCCTTGAAAACAAATTCAAGGTACACTTCCAGCTTTTCCAGCGTCTATAGTGCAGTGGCGTGGCGTGCTTTGCGATTTATCGATTGATCTGCCATTTAAACCAACGGTAAAGGATCGATATACAGGGCGTTCGCAACGAACACCCTAATTATCGATTCTTACCACAGCTTCAAATGGGGAAACATCGATAATTGATCATTCACGTCACGCCACTGCTATAGTGTTATCAGTTCCCATTTATAAAATGCAGCCCCTCTCACTCGTTTTTTCCAACACAATTGGTGAAAGTACCGGCGCCTTAAAATGGCAGTGCTGCAAACATCGAGGCAGTCGCGTGACCCGCGTCTCGCGACCAGCACGGCGCGGTGCATCATCTCAGTATCAACACTTATTAAATCACGATGCAGAGGTCTGCGAAGCCCGAGTTTTATTTTTGTTTGAACTTCGATTCTAGTCATGCTTGGTTCAATGGATGAACTTCGAACTACGGCTTCGCGGCCTTGTGACCTCCACGAAAATCACAGGATCATTCCTGATTTTGTCGAGAACAATGAATACACCGGGAAGTACGTACTTTAATCAAAGGGAAACTAAGAACTGTCAGCAGTACTCAAAGTTTTAAGGCGCATACTTAGCCCAGCTTCGGAGTTCTAAATGAACGCATCTGTCCTAGGGGAATTTTATAAAAATGATTTTAATTGAAGGGAAGTGTGAGCGAAGGATTTGCGTTCATTTTAGTTTCTTTTGATTTCGTTTATTTTCAAATAGTTCTTTTTAGCATAGGTACGTCAAAATTGTGTTGCCGGCCGGCCGGCGCGTAACGATTTAATACTTCAGGAAAATTCTTCAAATATGAAGCAGTTATCGATACTGCGTATGATGGCTAAACCTGGAAACCACCAGCTTAATTGTAGTGATTTTGAAGATTCTGCTCTGATTTTATTTTAGCTAAACAATCGATTCTTGTGGGAGCACCTGGCTCCTCCAAGAGTCGATACATTTTCATAGGTTTAAATGGAGAAAAACAATGTTGTCGATTTGCTGGATCCGCCGATGTACCTAGATCAAAATTAATACTATCGCTCATTCGTTTTTTTTAAAAACCTACTGTAACTCTAAAAGCAGAGTGAATCTTAAAATAACGATCATACATACTCGTGTAATATCTTATGGTCAAGAATTGAAAAGAAATACAATTTCAGTAGCTGTAGCAGTCAGTTGATAATTTGTTAATATTTTGAATTGGAAGAAGGAAGGAGATTAACTTATAACGAGCGATGTTGTCTGTTTCAGTTGACGCAGGACCTGCACCGGGGATAGATTTACTTGAATCTCTACAAATGCACAATTTAAGTCGACAGGGCGTCAGTTTGGTTCCAGGACCACAAAGGCTTCGTCCGGCTTTTTACCTTCAAGGTCAGATTCATCTATTAGAATTTAATACGTTCCTTTGTGCTTTTGTCTTCACTGAAACGATCAATTCACGTCTTAGTTTCCTCGCATTCCTGTAAATCGCTGAAAAATCTAGGAGCACGATTCTTGTGCTTAAGAAAAAGATTGTCATCCAGTTTTGAAAAAAATAGTACTGAACTTATGAATCACATTGACCTAGCAGCGTTTTTTCCACCCTTCATTATCGCTAATGATAAACTAAAGGATTTCACCAAATTAGAATAATACATCAGACTACTTGCAATATAATACCACTTTTAGTGTATCCTCCGATAGAAATACACTATTTATAACGTGATTTCCATATGAAGCAATCGGACGTATTTCTGCCAAACGGAACTAAGTGCATTAAGACATGAGCCCTGAGACCCACAATAATATGTCCGTACCAGGGCTCACGTCATAATGCACGTAGTTCCGTTTGGCAGTAATACGTTCAATTAGATACGCGCAAGATCGAAAAATCCTCCAATAAATTAATATCTGTTGATATCCATTGTTATTATAACCTTAAGAAAGCTTTACAAATCTGGGAAATTACTTGCAGCACTGTTAAAGAAGAGGCCTCCATCATATTGTTGCATTTTTAAACGATTTAAATAGCTTTTTCCCGGAAAAAATAAATTATTATTTTTTAAAGAGACATAATTTGATTTCTGAATCCCTCTTACTTCTCAGAGTTTTTAACTTTACGTAATTCTCTCTCCTTTCCCGGTCGTCTATTGTTAGGAGGGGCACTGTGTTCCTGTTCCCTTCCCTCACCCCTGTGAAGTTTTTGCTAACTCTGCATGTAGCCCATTAAACTGTGCCCCTCTTTTTTACCAATATTACACCCCCACGTTGCAGTCCCAGCTGTGGCCTTGGATTTTCTATTGTTCCACTAACTTCCATTTTTTACAAGCTGTGACACATATTATCGTGCTCCCACGAGTTAAAGTAATCGATTCTTAATGGAGGATGTGTTTTCCAGGCGATCACAGAGACCTGAAATTACCTCAAAGCGTGTTCCTACAGGCAGTTGAGCTGCTACAGCACAGAAACGAATTCACTATAGCTGCATCGCTCAAGCAGGAACAAGCTAACTCTGGTTCCATCATAGCCTTTTCTCACGGATTCAATAGGTATACATTTTTGATCATGTTATACAACGAAATTTTCATTGTTCACGTTTTATTCTTGCACTTTCTGCACCTTTATCTGCCATTCGCCATCTTATTCAATTTCAAAAATATAAAGATAAACTAATCACGGTGAATTTTACGGGTTATATACATACAAAATTATTAGGTCATCCTGATCACAGGTTGCACTGATAAGAGAAAAACTTTATGGTGAAAATAAAATATTCATCACGGATATGCACAGTAATGACTCTCTGATTGTCTAAAGATTACTGAAGTTTGCAGTTTTGGAATTGTGATAAGACGTGCATACTCATCGATGAATGGCAAAAAAGCATAGAATGTCATGTTTGATTTGTGAGTTAAGACATTTGATCGGTATTAAGTGTATGGATTTTAGTATTTCACTGAGACTTTAATTTCAAAACTTCCCGCAGCTTAAATTGCTTTCTAAGTAAATTTTCTTGGAGGGAACGTGTATAACATCGTGTTTAACTTCATACCTTGCCCAAAGTACCTTAAAGAGAAATTATGGAAGCTGGGTCCCGAGAAGACCCTTATAGTATAGCATAAGGGTCTCCTCGGCCGATTACATTGCTTAGATTTTTAATGCAGGGTCTCTCCTTGTATATGTATATGCCGCACTGAAAAAAAGGTTACGGGCTTTATAGACGTACCGTCCGTTCCGGGCTCTGAAGTCGAAAGTTTCGGGTACTGGAGCCGTAGTTCCGACTGCTACGGGTGTTACGTCCGGAACTTCCGGGCTCTAAAGTCGAAAGTTTCGGGTACTGGAGCCGAAGTTCCGACTGCTACGGGTGTCCGGAACTTCTGGCCTCTGAGCCCGGAACGTTGACGGTACATGTCTATGTAGCCCGTAAGTACGGCTTCCACACTGAAAAAAAAATCTCTGTGTATTTACTAAGAAATGGGTAAAATTACCAAGAATTCAGGGTTCTATTTGATCCCAGTTTTTTCTTGGTAAAAAAACCATTTATGGAACTGGTAATTTTACCGGGAAATCTCGGTAAAATTATTGACTTTCTCGGTAATTTTACTGGACCCCGGTAAAAACGCCAATATTTTTTATCGACTGTGCGTGGTAGAATTACCGAGATAAAATGGCAAAGTTACCGGGAATTGATTACCAATCAAAGTGGTATTCTTACCTGAGTAAAACAGTAAAAATACCGGTTTTTAGGTAAGCTTACCAGTCTGTCTTGGTAAAATTACCAATAATTGGTAAAAAAAAGTGAGATGGTGAAAGTACTAACGGACCTTGGTAAAAACGCCGAGAATTTTTTTTCAGTGCACGGCCGGATTTTTTTTAGTACCTGTGTGGGGGTGGGAGGATTCGAGAGTGACGAAGGAGGTTTTGTTTGAACTAAATTGTTCTTAACAATCGCAGGTATTTAGAATTGCAATCGAGTGGTCGGAAAAACGAGATCCGGCTGCACTACACGAGCAGGGGCGACTCGAGCGTCCACGTGGAGACGTTCCCGTATCGGCTGGCCGACGACACGTGGCACAAGGTGGCCGTCACCGTCAGCGCCACCCAGATCCAGCTCATGGTCGACTGCCACCCTATCTACTTGAGGCTCCTCTCGAGAACCCCCGACACCAACTTCACCGCCCCTCAACTTGCCCTCTGGATAGGCCAACGGAACAAACTACACTCTCTCTTCAGGGTAAGTCGCACACCATCTACCATGGTCAAAGTATCGCACTTGTCAAAACCTCCGTTATTTCCATTCTCTCCGTCTCCTTCTTCTTTTCCTCATTCTCCTTTTTGTCCTTCCCTCTTCTCTCCTATCTTCTTATCTTCTTCTCCGTAGTCGTCTCCTTCTCCTTGGGCTTCCTCTATTCCTGTTCTTCTTCCCCTCTTTCTTCCCTACTTCCTCTTCTTCCTACTTCTTTGTTGCCTCTTCTCCTTTTCTCCTTCGTTTCCTCCCTCTCCCTCTTCTTCCTGTCTCTCTTTTTCTCCTCTTTTTTTTCTTCTTCTTTCTCTTTTTCCTATCCTATTATGTCTCCTCTTAGTGTTTTTCTCCTTCTCTTCTTCCTTTTCATCTTGTTTCTCTTCCTAATTTTCTGCTTCTTTCTATTCTTCATATTCTCCTTCTTTCCCTCATTCTTTCTCTTCTTCTTGTTCTTCTTCTTTATCCTCCTCCTTTTCCTCTTCTCTCTCTTTTCCCTCGTCCTCTCCTTTTGGACCTTTTTTTTACCTTCTTTTTCCCTTATCCCACAACGAAGGGAATATCGGGAGAATAGTGGAGTAAAAGGTTTGAAAATTCGATGTTCTTGAAAAATATAACGCTACTGAAAAACTGGAAAGAACAGTTTCTTTACACTAGAATGTACCTTAAGATGACCAGTTAAATGTAATTTAAAAAGAGGGAAAGAGGTCAAGGACTCCCTCGAGAATGAAGCCGTTTTCAAACGAGTCAAGTAATTTTTTGGCTAAAACAACGATACGCTTATCTAATTTAAGGAGATTGTTGACAGGGGGTGGTGCAAGATGTAAGACTGATTGCGGGGCCTTATGGATACTTGAACCAGTGTCCTCACCACGATACCAGCTGCCCGACCTGTGGCCAGTTCGCCATCCTGCAAGATACTGTTGAGCAACTCACCGAAAGGCTACAGCAACTTTCCCACAGGGTCAGTAAGTGATTCTATCTCTTATTAGATGTAAGTCAAAGTCTTAATTTTGTCAGTTTATACGAAACTGCTTTCTTGGTCACGCTTGACATTAATCGGTAAAATTCTGACCACTTCCGTGAAACTTTTGAGTAGAATGAATCGGCTGATCTCTGAGTTAAAGTGAGTTAAAGATTGAGCCCTTTGCGATTAGGGAAGGAATGAACTGTCCATCTCATAGGGTAGTTTGGAGATCAGAGTGCATGACACGGTGCGCATAAAGTCAAGAGTAGATACTACAACTGGAAATGAAATTGTAAACCTGATAAAATGAATTAACTTTCAGTAAATCGATGATCCGCAACTTACCAGTTTGATTGAAAGTACAACTAGGTGTAGTTTTAATCATTGACACGGAAATTAACTATTCAATTCAAGGAATTAATCATAGTTAAGTGATAGTCCGCATGTAAAAACTCGTTCGATTCAAATCATCTATTTTTTTTCAAGATTCAACGAAGATGCTTGTTTCAAAAATTTAGTCTTGAATTTTCTGAATTTTCCTAAGTCTTTGTCCCCAGGTTCTGAAAGTACCAAGGCCAGAGTTCGAAGACGCATCTTTATAAATAGTTTTGACTTGAACATTTTCGGGAGGCTCCGTATGTGTATTCAAATCTTCAAAACTCAATGCAATTTTAGGAGGATTTCAAGTCCCAAAAGTTTCAAGAAGCGTTTTAAAATTTTGGCCCTTGTTGCTTCGGAGATTCCGGTTAGGGTAAACTTTTATACTTTAATAACTCAACAAACTAGCCTCTCAATATGGGTTACTACAGTGCATTTCTGCATAACTTTTGATCTCCCCCCCAAAACCACTGAAAAGAAAACTTTTCATAAACTAACGTATTTTAATTAAAAATGGTCGCAAATCTCTCCACCATTACTGTGCCGCACCGTGCTGCTCTTGCATGGACGACCAAGCAAGCTAATAAAATAGATAAAATGAATTCTCCGCACAGCGCATAATAAGCTCGGCGAAATAAGAAACTTACTTATCTTGTTCAGGCGAGGAGCCTTTTCGGGTTTAAATCGGCATTTTTTAGAATAAAAAGTAGCGCAGATTGCGAAAGCATACCAGGAATTTCTTAAACAATTACAATAGGAAATTTACCTGTGGCAATGCTCTGAGGGCAGATAACTTAGTGCGTGATGTGCTCATGCGCTGATGTTAGAAGTTCAACTCGATCCCAAGCAACTATTTTAACTCTCCGGAGCGCAAATTGCATATCCGACCAAGTGAAGGAACTTTGAGAGAATCCGGTGAGCTGTAAGCTGTAACCTAGCAATCTCATGTAGATCGTTGCGCGTAACTTAAGCGCACAGAAAATCACTGCGTAAAGTGTGCCCCACCTGAGGATTAGATGGTACATTTGCATTGCTCAATAATGTTGATGGTTATGTTAATAATTTTACAAAAACAGTGTTTTTTTCATTAGACACACTGGAAAAAAACACGTTGGATCTAGAATCCAGACTCTTAAAAACATCGGCAAGAACAAATACTCTTGATTCAATCAGATTTAAGCTTAAATCAAGAACCAAGCCTCTTAATTTGAGCGGATTTCCTTTTGATTTAAGCTTAAATCTGATTAAATCAAGAGTCCTTTTTCTTGTCAATGTTTTCAAAAGTCTGGACGCTAGATCCAATGTGTTTTTTTTCCCCAGTGCGTATCCATTGATTTTTCAATGATCACCCTCAAAGACAATCCAGAAACAGCCTTTTGGAAAGTTAATTGAGGAATAAAATACCGTAACAATGTCAAAAATAATGAGCCACTTACAAGTACGCTGAATTCGTGACCCGTTTTTGTCGCGCGGGTAAGGGTAGTTGCAGTTTTTATTTCTCACTATGTTTATGTTTTTGTTTTTGTTTTTGTTTTTGTTTTTTTTTAATTTTGCGACTTATGGTCATTGAACAGGAGTAGTTGCACGTAAAGAATTACTGTCAGTTTCTGGTTGCAGTGGTTTCACACCAGCTTCGTTTCGATGTATCTTTGAAATTCCGATTAAAGATAAAATGGACTCAGGAGTTTAGAGATTACTTAAATCCCCGGAAACAATGATTTTGAATCGTGCAATGGATGAATGTGTTTTCATGATCAAGAAAAAACGCATTAGACATCAGAACTAATACAACTATAAAATTTATGGTCACATTCTGTTCCAAACGCCGCTCCACCATTTCAAACGTTTTCTAATCCACTTCTTATAGCCAACGTGCTGGATTTCAGTCTTTTGGCCTTTGTCCAAGTCTCAAAAGCGCTTCCCTCACCCGCATCACCCTACTCTGTGATCCTTACATCCTCCGATTCCGAGCAGAGTGATATGAGTGAAAAGGTTTCGCCAATAAAAATACAGGAGGTCCACTGCAAGTAGTTTGAGTAATGACGTAGCCGCGAAGTCTGGACGAAACTTCGGCTTGGGAAAGGTCAAGGACCTTTAACCCTCCATCTCACATCTTCTATCATCATGAAAAAATGACGCGGAAAGATTTTGCTCACGACTTCTGATTGCAAGATGATTGTGGTTGTTGTAATTTTATATGAATGAATGAGTTGCTCGTTTCAAAAAGTTTTGCGTGTATGTTTCATTCAGCATGGACCATTATTATCGTTTTGAGTGAAACTGGATATTCAGCGGAGAAATTCAGCAAATCGTTAAAAATATTGCGAAGAGAGATGGAGTTCAGACGTACATGAAAATTGTACTTTACGCTGAATGGTAGTGTTAACTGAGGCAGCGGCGTCATTTCACTGAACCGGGGGGGGGGGGGGGGAGGGCGTTTTTTTCTCTTTTTCTTACTAGTCAAAATAACATGTTGCCAAATTTAACTTCTAATTCTCCGCAAAAATTTCGCAACTCTCACGGCATGATTCATAAACTATGATTAAAAGTTTCAAAAAAATCAGGCTATCGGCAAGTTTGATCGATTTTCCTTGTTCTTGATCTAGGCGACTTCTAAAATTGGGGGGGGGGGGGTGTGTCAATTGTCCTCCTGACCCCCGTATGACGCAGCTGAACTAAGATTAATTTTCCGCAATTATTATACTTTAATTAAAGACACTTACTAAAGGTTAACTCAAACTGCATTTTTATAAAGGACAACCATAACAAATTTTGGTTGGAATTGTTTTCTCTTTTAATGAGACGTGATTGACGGACTTGCAAGTTTAGGAATCAAAAAGAAATGATAAATAAGAAGAATTGGCAAGTATAGTGTGTGATTTTCTTTTATTGCCGAGAGTGTATTAGAAAAAATTGAATTCCAAATTGCTCCAGGCTCCGTGAGAGAGGTCAAAAATAGTTAAAGTAAAAAAATATCACCGCATCAATGGAAAACGATGAAATGAAAATGTAAGTCGTAAGACCATGTTGTTGCATATTGCACATTTTTTTAAAATTTTATCGGCACTACACAAATGATTTGATTAACATAAAACTTTTTTAGAAAATCGATTATATAGCACTTACTTTCTTATTGTTCTCTATGCACTATGGCCATTTCAAGCGGGCAGGCCGCCCATCTTCAGGCGACTGTATTGGTATGGAAAGGTTCAAAAATCCGTAAAAAAAATCCGTAAGGTTCAAAAAGTAGTAAGAAGTGTAATTCCTCACTGTTAAACATCTTAGAGTAACTATTGGTTATGCCGCACACCTATACTTGAATATATTTCCCTCTTTTTAATTGCTTCCTCCCCTCAGCTGTGTGATAAGTTTTTAACTGATTTATGTACTAAATTTCAGCTACAGACAATGGAGGACCGGATGGGCCGTGTGGAAGAGTGCGATTGTCAAAAAGCTTGCACTTTTAACGGAAGCGTCGTGGCGGGCGGTGCTTCTTGGCAATATGACTGTGATATTTGTACTTGTGCGGTAAGTCTCCCTTATATTCTCACCCTAATAATGCGGAAAAATTAAGCTGAGCATAACCAGTTTTTAGAGCGTAAAACTGGCCAGAAAATTTTGTTAAAAGGAGGAGAGGAGGCGGCAAAATCTCATTTGCCCTGAGCAACTTCCCACTTAAGAGCAATACAATTCTTGAGGACTTTTGTATAATCGTTCCCCCATAATCTTGAAACTCCTCTTATATTCTAAAAACTACGATCAGAAGTAATATTCCACGAGCCGTGACGATATCTCACCGTTGTCATAGATTAATCCGCATCTCTGAGATTGTACCAGTGCCAGTGCGCCTTCATATTATTGTCTATGCAACACAGACAATCGTCGAGCGCGAATAGTTGTATCCAGGTGTTGAACCTAATGTAACAGTTGCGTTTCACTAACGGTCGGCCGTGCGGTACAGAAACTCGCTTTTAAAGGTGTTTCAAAGGTCGTTCTACACATTTTTGTCCTTCGTAGCTTAGAAATCAATTCTTGTTCTCTCTTTCTTCCATATTTTTCTTCTTCCTTTAAATGCAACGTCTATATGATGGTTTATACATGAGCCCCGAATTTAATCGCTTTAATGAGAATCTCCTGGGGTGACTGATATAGCTCAAAGGGTAACATATTAACCGTAAAACTCCCAAACCACGTATCTCGGTTTGCGACGTCCCGAACTTCCTATTATACTTTATTATTTGAATGGAAAACTACTTAAAGTCAATTTTTTTAAAAAAAAAAAAAAAAAAAAAAAAACCCTCGTGATTTTCCTTCCCCGTGCGATGCAAAACTAACCCACTGAACAGCTAATGGCACCATTGATTGAATTTCAGTTTGATCTATTTGACTCTATAGTTTCATCGATTTACAGATCTTCACAGCTTTTAACGTTTTGCACAGAACACCGCGAGTTCAAAAACTATCACTACACATTATTGGCTTGCTCAGTATGTTGGAATGAAAATATTAGGAAAACGTTTAACGATTTCTCAGTCAGAGGTCACGGATTCACCATCGCATATTTTTTAGGCGATAATTTTATGCTCAATGACCAACTACGCCTTCACACAAAACTATCACAGGACTTGAAAAAAAGAGAAACTCTGATGATGAAATCATGTATTACAGTAAATCCATAGTTATTGGGTTTATTATGGGGAAAAAGATAACTGAAAATAAACTTAAATAAGAGAAACACTAATGAACTAATTAATTATTGTAAATTTATAGTGTCAGGTATTGGATGTGTAATCGGCAGTGTAATAAATCCTCTGTGAGGCACTCTGTGACACTGCTGAGTAATTTAAGGGATTCAATGGAAACCGAAATTTGGCTCAGGGAAAAGCTGCGAGGTGCTTTAGAGGGATTGGCAGTCAGAGTTGGGGATGGGTTGCTAGTTAGTTCAACTTTCTGAGGTTTAAAAGGGTGCAAAAGCGAGAAACGAGAGCTAATGAGTCTAGACTCCCCCTGTCTGTAATTGAATTGGTTGAAGCTAATCACCCACCCCCCGCCTCTCTTGTTAAAACGGTGTTAAGCGGCGTTGCAACCATCATCATTAAATTCTCTCAAATAGTTTCAATGTGCAGACGGAAAACTGGAGCGAGACATTTGAACGATTGGCGTGTTAAAAATATACTTCCCTCTCCTTTAAGTATAATGGTCAACTTATTTTGAACAGCTTAGGATTGAATGAATTCTTAAGGCATTAATATTGTAACTGGAATTCCTGTAATTAAATGTGCTGAAATTAGTAAAGATTTATTATAGTTTAAAAATCAATCTGCGGAGTAGTGTAAAGACCCCCTTTTCAAACTAGAGAGTTTTTAGTACGTTATCAAGATTTTATGGGAGGGTTGAGAAGGTCCATTATACACATAAGACACGATGCTACATGATACCGGACCACAGAACTCTGAGAGGCGAGATTTCCAACTTGTCACCGGAGGGGTGGAAATAATGATGAATGATACAGCTACACAGGACATTAAACGTAAATTGGTATCAATCTTGTTGTGGGATGTTGTAAATTTTAAGCCGATAGCTCACCACCATTTTATCACGTTTCTCCTCTTAAAATCCTAATCTTCGTTTACCGTCAAGACTAAAAATGATCACACTTCTCGTGCATTCATCAACCAAAAAGTTCACGATCTAATATATTCTTCATAATAATGAAAAAAGATGCTCAATATACTTCTATGCGCGAAAGCTGATGAGCCATCCCTTCTGTTGTATTGTTTTGAGATTTTACTGAACTTGAAATGAAGAATCTCATTAGTCATTCCACCCTCCGACATTTTATACTAGGTATGGAAGGGATAAAATCTGAATTTTTCACCCTAACTGATGAACCCTGAGCATTACTGAGAGGGTGAGGAAACATATGAGAGGTCAAGTTTTTCTACGGGGCTTGCAATTAAGTGACTCCATGCGAACAAGCGCATGGAATGGAGGTGTCCTAGTGTGATGATATGTAATTCCTTCAATAATAAATATGTAGTAATTTTAATATTTATTTTGCAGCATGGGACTGTTCAGTGCCGCCCGGTCCAATGCGCACCAACTAATTGTAAAAATCCTGTTCTAAATCCTGGCGAATGTTGCCCCACCTGTTTAAGTAAGTTTCTTAGCTTCTTAATTTTTATCAACTTAAAAAACTTCGACAAATTATCAATTTTTTTGGATTTGCACGCTATCCGTTTCCAATTTCAATCAGTAATCTAATTTACCTTTTCGAATGGAGTTCTGATTTTTTTTTTCTTTTATTTATTTCTTTAAAACTGCATTTACTGTTATTTTCTTTATTCGTTGAATGGAATTTAATTTGAGTAATATATGATTGACGAGCCAAGAAAAGAAATTAGGTTTTATTTATATTCCAGCCAATGAATTCAATAGTCCCATTTTTATTTATCCCTTAGAACTACTCATATCTGCCACCGTTTTTGAAAACCTGCCATCCTTTTTGTACAATTTAAATAGGAGATCGAAGGAAATGTCCTGATAAATCGATTCCCAGTGAAATTAATTTACCAAATAAGCCACCTGAATAACAAATCAGTGTGCTACTTTAAACGTATGCTTTGATGTTTGAGGGGAAAAAACATCTCTTTCACTCCTAGAACACTGCAGATTTGCTACAAATAGAGGATCTTCTTTATTATTGTTATTCATTTCTTTCTTTATGAAAGAGAACAGGAGTTCAGCACATTGGCGGATCCAGCAAATTGGCAAAATCGTTTTCTCCATTTAAATTCATAGAAATGTATATAGATTCTTGGAGGGGCGTGGTACTCCGATCAGAATCGATTATTTAACATAGATTTAAATGGAGGATTAGGTGTTACCAAATTTCTGGATCCGCCTCTGGCTCAGCTCAGCATTCTCGCTTAATAATGGAGTACGTATAAAACCTTTGTATTAAAAACATTAATTCGTAATTCGGATTTTTCCTAACTGTAAAATGATGTCATTTAATACCAAATGACTTGTTTGTTGAATTGGCCACCAAGGTGATTGATAACAGTGTGTGGTTTGTCACAGAGCAATGTTACTTACGGGATACTTTCTTCGATCACGGAGACAAGGTCAGTTTGAAGCAGTGTGTGGAGTGCGAGTGCAGGGATGGATCCATGACATGCACTCGCATCGACCCAGTGACTATGTGTCCACCACTCAGCTGCCCTCCCTCTGAGCAAGTCAATGTTCTTGATCGCTGCTGTAAAATCTGCCGAGGTAACTACACTTCCTCATCACTGCTCGAGCATACGTCTGGTGAAGATGTTACATGTGTAAGGAATTTGCGATTTGACTGTTGATTCTTATGTAAAAGTTCGCGAGAAACACAATGGAGCTACTGGTTTTCTCTGAAATCAACTCCCAAGCTCAAAAAAAGCTCTAAAGTTGAGGCCAATATGGAGGGGATATCCAACCCTACCCTGAGAGTCCACGTCTACATCAAGACAAACTCTCCATTCAAAGATAGTGAGCAAATACACTGATAGGGCTGCCACTTTCAGGCCCGCCACATCCCATCTCGGGCCCTGGTACCAATTTTCTGGCCCGGGCCCCTAGCACAGGGGGGGGGGGTTCGGGGGGCCTCCCCCGGGAAATTTTTGAAATTTTAAATCTATTTGGACGCATTATGAAGCTCTTATGATGGAGATTTTCCATCAATTTCTGCAGAACAATTACGCCTTTTTGTTTACTTTCAGCACCAAAAACTTTCGAATTGTTGCATTCAAAACATCTATAACTTTTTTTTTTGAGGGGGCAGATGATAATTTTCAATTCTATGGGGAGCCGGGCCCCCCTGGACTCCCCTTTCGTACGTCTATGGCAAGGGAGTTAAGCCATTGAAGTCGAGGATGCCCAGAAAGGAGCCTCTTAGCATCCGACAACGGAAGAAAATGAAACACAGTTACTAAAAATATCATTCTACATATACTCAAAATCTTGAAAATCTCTAAAAAAGTAAGAAAAATTGTATAGTGCCCTAGCGTGTTTTTGAAACTTTATTCACCTTTTGCGGAATTTTAAGGGTAATTTTTTCACTTTTCCCCACGAGACAAGGGTTACACATGAATTCTTCGTGGTTTGTCACCTGCGTCACGGGCCCCTCCAGGGCCCGGGCCCCGGTACCAAGGACCCAGTATCCCCCCCCCCCTTGTGGCGGGCCTGGCCACTTTATATGGGAACTCCAAAACTGAAAACATGGCAACCTTGCTAATGTATTTGCTCCCTATCTTTGCATGGAGAGTTTGTCTTGATGTGGACGAGGACTCTTAGGGTAGAGTGGGATATCCCCTCCATTTTGGCCTCACTTTGAGAGCTTTTTTTAAGCTTGGGAGATGATTTCAGAGAAAACCAGTGGCACCATCGTGTTTCTCACGAACTTTTCCGTTAGTATCAATGGTCAAATCGCAAATCCCTCACACATGCAACATCTCCATTGGACCGTGTTTAACAGTGAGGAACCAAGCTACATCAGTCATGGCCAAACTTAACTGGGCAATTTAATTTTTTACGAGAACGTTTGTGCGAATTCCTTCGAAAATTTTAAGGAATTTGCCTCGTACTTTGGAGAAAATTCACTGCAATTTGCACGAATATCCGTACAACCGTTTTCATATAAAAGATTAAATTGGTCAATTAAAATGTGGCAGTACCTGATGTGGCTCTTGGTTTCTTTCTGTTTAACGCGGTTCAATTGAGAGTGACTGTCACCTTTGTCTGAAACATGCACTGGTGAAAAAAATAAGAAAGTAGTTGATGTTGAAAAAACATTGTTTTCTTGAAGATACAAAGGAGACAGCAGTGAAAAGTATTGAACGAAAATTTATGTACCTATAATCACTCAACAATTTTTACTTCCGTCTAGTTTGATAAAATTGACAAGAAACGCGAAAAAGTCGAGTTTGACATCCAAAGACTGGAATTTTTAACGACTTTAACTCATATGCCATGAAAAAAATGGCAAGTAATTTTTTTCATATCACTGACTTTCCATGTGCTGATTATTTGATATTTATTGGCAAACTCACGTTAGTATAGTATAAAGATTAAACCTGTTTATGATGTTACCCTCAGCTATTCCTCCTTTCATTCTCTATGTGTGAAATTCCTAATCAAATTAAGAGTTTCATAGTATGATTTCGATATTTTTAAAAGTCTTTCTATTCCATGAATCATGTATCTCGTCAATAGAAAAAAATCAGAAGATTATCTGTATGCATACTAATTTTGGGGGTGTCCCTCTTAACCAATCGCGCCCACTTGGATGCGGTTTTTTCCTTTGCGGTTTGTTTATTATTTTTTCATGGTAATAAGTTAGTTCGTTTCATATTGTAAACTTATCTTCAAAAAGTTGCACTTGGTTAATCATTATTGATCAAGTATGGAAAGTATTGGCTTGTCTTCGACTGAAACAAAATTCAAGACTAACCCAAATAATGAGTCTAAAGTTTCCTTTTAATTTTCTCTCTTTATTTCAGGTACTGATTTTTGTGGGAAAGGTCACAACTGCCACGTTAATGCTAGCTGTCATAATTTGGATACCACTTTCGCGTGCTTTTGTAACGCAGGATATTACGGTGATGGAGTAAAATGCTCTGGTAAGTAGGAAAAGGATATCAATTGGTTTTATCTTCATTTAGGGGCTTATTTTTTAGGTTCCTATTTATGACTATTTCATCCTAACTTTACTCAGTAAAAATCTGTTCAGCTAGTGGAGACTCGGTGACTGTAACACTAACTGCATTGAGTTTAACGGTTGAACCAAGTGTCCTCAAACTGCGACCTCAAGTCAGTGTTCCGAACGTCAAATCTTTTTTGAGGGTTATGATTTGTTGGCGAAAGAAATTAAGTCAAGTAAAAAAAAAACCCCTTCACGACTCAGATAAATGAAAATAGGAGGTGAAATTATAAAATCCTATAACTTGATTGCTAACATTACAGATCTTCCGCATTTTTCATTTCTTAATGCAACATGACTGTGAATTGCTTTACTTACACTTTTTGTACACTTCCAATACGTAGAGTGTCAAGTGTAGTTGCAACTGAGACGTTACTTTAGTGTACAACAGACATAAAAGCATGATTGGTAGCGGGGTCTTCTTTGGTGCCTTGAACACTTGAACAGTCACAAGACCCATGATCCTGAAACCACCTGCCGCTTAAATTAGTTTTTGGAGCAAGAAAGTATGATGCAGCTGTTAAAATATTATTATAAGATATCAGTTTTAGCGTCACATCGCGCATCGCCCGCGTCCCTCAACGAGTTTCGCATATCATCACTTCAAGCGATACTGCCATATTAAAAAATTGCACCTACGCCCTCTCCAAACTATAGGTACACCTACGCGTGGTTTGACACCCTGAAGAGATTATGTCTCTTATCTTAATTTACCCACTAAAAACATAAGGAGTTTCATTGCGCGTCATTAAAAAATTCCACCTACGCCCACTCCAAACTACACCTACGCTTAGTTTGGAACCCTGAAGAGAATACTTATGACTCTTATTTAATTCACCTACTAAAACCAGAAGGAGTTTCATTGCGCGTCATATGGTCGAAGAATAGGTAAATACCGCTACACCTCCCGGTAGCACCACTCAAGATTAACCTACAATTTGGTTTGTGATGTTGTTGATTGGGTGTTGATTGTTCCAAAATTTTAGAGAGTTCAATGCCTCTTTTATGAAGCTTCATCAAACAAAAGCTTCTTGTCTTTATAGGTTTCTGACCTTCCTTCCAAAAAAAATCGTCCCGATCGTCCAAAAGTTCGAGAAATACGTGTTTGAAGTTTTGAAATTACATGGATCCTTATGGCGAAAAAAAGTTCAAACTGGCTTTTTGGTGCTTAAAAATTGAATCAGGAAGCGAATTTTTCACAGATTATGCTTAAAGACTAGATTTACGCATCTATGCTAAAAGGAACTAGAGACGGATTGGAAAGATTGGATGTGCTCGTTTGACCTGCATAAGAAACAATGTAAAAGTGGGCGGGATTCCTTTTAGGGAAATGGAAAAGTGGGATTTTCAATTAGATCAAAAGGAACTAAACGCCAAAGTATGCTAACTCATGAGCCATGGGCACTTGGACATGTGACAAGATAGCGTTGCACATGGAGAAAAAAACTTCGTGCGTGGGACCGAAGATGAGGTCATATGGATCTCTGAAGTTTTCGGATCACGTATCTAAAAACTTTAGGTCAAGCTGCCGAAGTTCGGGTCAGACATCGAGGCACTTCGGTATGTACCGGAGTACTTCAGATGTGTGACCCGAACCCTTCGGTATGTACCGTGGTACTTCAGATATCTGACCTGAACTTCGGCAGCTGGACCTCAAGTTTTTAGATACGTGATCCGAAAACTTCAGAGATCCATGTGACCTCAACTTCGGGTCCCACGCACAAAGTTTTTTTCTCCGTGTAGACAGGGCTCAATGAGTTAATGCCTCGGGTCGTCGTTCCCGGACTTCATCGTCGCCGCTGACGTCACTGGCGCTCAGTAATTCTCATTTATTTTTACGGCCCTTCAATAACGAGCATACTCCTCCTTTTCTACCGGCCGTTTCTGGTTCCTTTTCACTGTATTCGATTCAATTTTACTTGAAATCATTAATATCTCATTTTTTTTCAGAAACTGCACTTATGCGCCTTGTCCTCCAAGCCCCTCATTTATAATTTTTACTTGTTTGAACAATGTTTTTACTTTTATATGTGTTGTCCCTTATTTTTAGATATCGACGAGTGCTTGAAAGAAGGGGGTGAAGAGGGTCATCACTGCCAAAAGCACTCGACGTGCGTGAACACGGTGGGTTCGTACGAATGCGAGTGTCACGCAGGGTTCGAGCGTTTGGACAGGTTCAACTGCGTGGAGCTCGATGAGTGTGGAGCGGGTCTCCATCGGTGCGACTCCAACGCCGTTTGCAACAATACCATCGGCAGCTACGCTTGCACTTGTATCGATGGCTTCGCCGGCGACGGCTTCTCCTGCTCCCGTAAGTTCAACTTCATCAGTTTTCACCAGAATATTTCAAGCTATTTTTTCTCCTTGTTAAAAAGATGGTCCATGCAGAATTATGGTTACACGCTCAAATTTCCGTCAAATTCCGATCAAAATGATGACCAAGATGGCGGTCGAGAGTTATCTAGATTGATGAGTAAAATTAATTAAAACAGCGTGTTGATTGAAATAAGCATGAAATAAGCACGGTTTTGTGGAAATCAGATGAAGGATGAGCCCCACAGCTCCATCATCTACCATCAAATTTTTGCAGGCAGCAGAAATTTGATGGTAGATGGTGCGCACCAATCACCATTTGATCGGAAATTGATGGAAAGAGCGTGTAACCAGCACATTAAATTGAAGCCCAGATCTGGTTGGATTATGCCCTCGTTAAATCATCGTTATCCGAACGAAGGAACCCAACACTATTCCATGGTTGCAAAATTGACTAAAACAGATTAACTTTTTACAAAAATGCAAGTGCGCAATTATTGTCGTCTACAATTTTTTTTTATTTTTGCATCAGAGAAAATCAGTGAAATTCTTTGTTAGAATTGCGCAGCACTCTCCCGGGTGAAACTGCAGTTTTCGAAGGGAAATTTGACAACACTGAAACGTAGTTGCGTTCTTTCGTGAGGAAAACGATGAAATGTAGCAGTTTACGAAGGAGGGGCGAGGATTAGTAAAATTTCCCGAATTTTCTCAAAGTGACTGTCAGACTCTCGGCCAATGTCTGACAATGACTTCAGACTTTCAGTTAGTGTAGGTATTATCATAATGTTGTGTTTTTCCCCCATTGACTCCCCCTTAGGGCCGGTGATTCATTTGTCTTAAAATGATCCAAATGATTTCTTGGAATGTGAGAACATTAAAGGGTGTTTGACAGTCTAAAATTATTTCACCCATTGTTCCCTGAATTAGACCTTTAGCCTTTGAGAAAATGGAGTAGATCCTTTAGTTTTCTACACTGTAATCCGTAACCACCAAAGCAGCACAGTTGAGAGAATTAAAATATTGAAATACTAGTAAAACTGAGGTCCATTGCGATAAAAGTGCAATTTTTTACATAAATTGCAATATTTTTTCATTATTCGGTTGATCAAAGCAATTTTAACGATTAATAAAATGATCTCTGTGTGTCATAAATACAGACAATTTCCAATGCATTGAAAAATTCCAACATATTTCAATTTCATTGCAACAAGAGGAACCCCTTCAACTACTAGCTAGGCAAAAAGCACAACACTCAGATGCAGCTTAAATGATTTGACCATATGTATATTTGCAATTCAACAACCTGCACTGGAAAAAAGTCTCTCGGGTCCACAGTTCAGATTTTTAAATAAATTGACAAGAAAATGTACCCTTGATCCAACCGTATTTTTGCTTGAATCGAGAGCGAAACCTCGTAATTTAAGCGGATTTCCTTTTGAGCCAAGCAAAAATCTGATTGAATTTTGTCAAAATTTTCTTGTTTTTTTGTTTCTTGTCAAATGATTTAATCTGGATTCTGGATCCAAGAGGCTTTTTCCCCAGTGTGTGCTACTTTGAAAGGCCTGCTATGGAACTGCGAAGTTAAAACTTACACTTTAATTTTAATTTAAGGAAGAAATGAAATTTAAATGAATGAATGAATGAAATTTCAGCGGTCTGCAAGCAATCGTGTCAGAACGGCGGTGAGTGTGTATCGCCGGGAGTTTGTCAGTGTCGGACCGGGTATCACGGGCACAGCTGCGAGCTGGACTTCGACGAGTGTGCCGCCGGCATGCACGCTTGCCAACACGGTTCCATGTGTGTCAACATGCCCGGTTGGTATTATTGTACATGCAAACCTGGTTACCGAAGCAATATTACTTTAGAACACGGACTTGGAACCACGTGCTTAGGTAAGTTCTCTTCAAATCAACCCCAAATGTATAAGTTATCGATGAATAAATCTAGTGGTATGTCGTAAAATGTGATCGGACCGGCCATGGAGAAAAGACATATTTCCACGAGGACAAATTTTCGGTGGAGCAAATTTCGTCGAGTTGGGTCGTAAAATCAAGTGTACTCGTGGATAAGTCATGCCTTATTCTTTGAGACACGAATTACAGACACTGCCTGAAGACAGTGTAATTCATATTATGACAATATAATATTTCTGGAAACTGCTTTTTGGCGCGTATACGTAGTATACCGCCTTTGCGATCGTTTCGACCCCCCCCTCGATACAATAACCGAGTCCCCTAGTTCCTTACCGAAAAGTGACTACCGCGAACTTCTGAGATTTTCCAAAGCGTGTAAAAAGTTTACTAATCCGTCAATAATAATGATTAAAATTTGTTTCTCATTCTGGGGCTCGCTAGTTTATGTGTAATGAATACCAAGAGTCTACGTTTCTTGGTTTTTTTTAAAAAAACCTTAGAATGGGGCGCGCTGATTTAAAATATGCATATATAAGCGGAAGCAAGCGAACTGATTCGAGGATGGCTGACCAGTTCGGCACTCCTTGAATGAGAATTTCACTCACTCCGTTTTGTTCACAACGTTGCTTTGACATATCTCCACAACACTGTTATCCTTTTCAAAAGTTGGTACTCCTTGCTCTGATAGCCGGGGCCACCAGGATAGTGGTAAGTGCAATCTGTGATGAGCCTCGAGACTCATTAGACCATTTGCTAAACGTGGCTCATACAGGAGTCCACTAAGCCCTCTCGTCCCCACGCTCCTGATCACTGCGTCGGCGTCACGAAGAACAATGGGCCTTGGGTCCCAACGCGGCCGATACCCGTACCCCAATTACTCACGCTTCATTAACCATTTCACCGTCACGCTAGGATTCATCCAATTTTCAAAAAAAATTGTTTCGCATGTATTTAGCAATTTTTTCCTTACTCTCCGTTAAAACACAAATAAAAAGAGACCTCATTCATAAAAATCGGCCGAATAGAAGAGAAGTTACAGTAATCGAAATCCGAAGAAATCAACAAAACCTCGACTCCTCGATACGAAAAATAAAATGAAGGGGAAAAAAAGAAAGTATAAATTACAATTAAATATAATTGACCTCAAAATTTGACAAACAATTCATTTATATACCTAACGCTGAAAAAACTGGGAGAAATTACAAAAAATTTGCCTCTTGCAAGGGGCTTCTTTGTAAGAATTTTGACCTGAAGACAACGGTCGAATAACAGCAGTACTCCATACAATACACGGTGTGCCTGAACGAGTTAAACATTTTTCATACGTCCAAATCGAAAAATCTTTATATTTTTAACTACAATGTTTCTTGAATCGTTTAAGCAAAAAAAAAAAAAAAAAAAATTCCGTCGAGATTCTGGAACGCAAAGGCGCTTTAAAAGTATTCTGGGGCTATAATAGCTAAATCACCGGTAGTAAATTCGTTATATTATTAAAAAGAAATTGACTCCATAGTTTAATTCCTTAGTTTCTTGAATACGATTATTTTAAGCACTTAAACATTTATACCACCAATTTTAGCCATGGGGTGATTTCCTGAGAGCCGATAATATCACGAATTTCTCATAGAACCCCTCAACAGTGGCTTGCTTTTTTGGCAGCCGATTCGGCCATCGAACCGGAGTTTAAATGGAAGCTGATAATAACCCAAAGCTCTGAGAAAAATTTTGAGATGAGTATAAGAACGGTTTGTTGTAAGTAGCGAGGAGAGGCGGGCAAAGCGGCTAAAATCCTATCTAATTTTTACAGTTTTTCTGTTGAATTAATGTTGCCGCGGGCTTCTGACTGTCCACACATAGTTCTGTTCAGCATATCGATACATAAGTATTTACATTTTACATACGTAGAATCTAATTTTCACGTCGGGGAGTTGACATATTTTGATTTTTTCGATTTTATACGGAAAATTGATGGTTTTTCGGGATTGAAATTATTATTGTTTCATGAAAAATAAATGCACCCAAAATGACTATAGCATATTGATTCTTACACATTTGCACTCACAAAATTGGTTGGTAAATTCAACGAGTGGGTGCATCGACCTGGTATATCAAGTTTCTGCAATTTTTTACGGCAAATCAGTAGATTTTCGGGATGTAGATTGCTTACTTTCAATTCATGAATGAATAAAGCAACGACATGGTTGAACTTCTTTGCATGGAAAGACGTTTAAAATAACAAAATCAAGACGTATTTAATGCAATTGCATTTATATCGAGTCAATTTCTTTTCAATAATATAACGGGATTTTTACTACCGGTGATTTGGGTATTTTAGCCCCAAAATACCTTTAAATCGACTTTATCTTCTAGGAGTTCGACAGAATTTTTCCTTTCTTCGCTTAAATTATTCCGTAGCACTTTTCTTCAAGAATCTGATAAGATTTTGCTTGAGGCAGATCAAAAAACTTAAATTCGATCGAATAGCTTTCTACTTTCACAATACACGGTCTCGTCAAGGTGCGTCTTTGACCTCGCAGTGTTGGATCGTGAATTCTCTTTTTATGCTGTTTGCCTATTTTGAAATCTCTGTAAATGAAAACTAAAGGGGTTGATATGTGCGAGTTAATGACGCGCCTTATCAACACATTGTGTTGGAGTTCACTGCTTGTTTTGAACTGCGTGCATTGCGAATTGCCATAACCTTGGTTTTTTTTTTACATTTTGGGACGGTTTTTGTCTTCACATTTTCAAATTGTTGTGACTCGAATTTGCATGTTTGCGTGGGTTAATTGGTACTTTTTTCATGAACGGTTACCAAAATGGCTGTGAACGGTTTAGTCTACAAAAGCCAAAAATTAAGTAGTCGGTATCAAAGCGTAGAAAAGTGCTATATACATTTTCTTTAGATAGAAAAAACGACCACGACCAATAGCGTGCAACTAAGATGAAGTTAAGGCCGTTCAAAGTTTGTAGTTCAAGACAAATTTAGTTTCAAGAAAGTGACATTGAAAAATATGATTTTCCATATTTGGTTCGCAAAATTCTCGGCTTATAATGCAATTTCATGTCTGTTTGGAACAAAAATTGACTAAACTGCTCTTGACCTAATATTCAGGGCACCATAGGTAGTTTTTTGTCGAAATCTCAAAGTCTAATCTTTCGAACCAACTCGAAAAAAAATCGCTTTACTGAGGAGATTACCCCCATATACATTAATACCTTTCCCTGTAGACAGTCATCACAAATACGTTTCACTTGAAGAGGTGCCCTATAATATTCCTAGAAGGAAACGCTGGTGAAGCGTGAGTGTAAATGCGCCTGCATTTCGGCAAGTATGCATTGCGCGGCACATATAGAAACAATCTAATCACGAAGTTTGCGCTCAACGAGCTAGATTTACAGAGGCTTTGCATTAATGATACCATAGTGCCAGTTCTATGAAGCTCAAAGGTGCTGTTGTTAATAGCAAAATAAACCCACGGTAAACAACACATTACTAAAATTTTAGTGTGCAGCTCATTCCACCGAGCAACCGTAGATGCTTTCATTTGAATGTATTTATGCCAAACGGAACTATGTGCATTAAGACATGAGCCCTGAGACCCATGAAAATATATGCATAACAGGGCTCACGCCATAATGCACATAGTTCCGTTTGACAGAAATACGTCCATTTGTTTGATGTCTGTCCAGACTCCAAGCCGCTTCTAGGAAAAAGGAGGGGTAATCGAGCATATAATTGTAGTTAATAATTTTTCAAAATAATTAATTTACTCGTCCATTAACGTATTTGCAAAATCATTGCTTTAAAGACTTATTTCGTAAAATTATAATTTTGAAATGATTTCAGACGTGGACGAGTGTCAAGAAGAAATACACTCGTGTCATCCTAGTGCCGAATGCATTAACACCGATGGCGCCTTCAAGTGCTCTTGTCAGCACGCTCAATCCCAAAATCCTGCAACAGAATGTAAACTAAGTAAGTTTGTTTCTCGTATGATTTATATATTCAATTTATATGGGGGAAAACAAACTTAAAGAAGATTAAACATTTTTAAAAATCTATATAAAGTACAAAGTTTTTTCTTATCTTCCAATTAACTCATAGATAATTTGAGAATACATATAAAAATGTACTTTTACTGAAACTTGCGGGAATCAAGTTGAAAATTGTCACTTACGTGACATGGACAGGGTCGGATTAAGGGGGTGGCCACATGGGCCGCGGCCCATGGCGGCAAAATTAGGGGGCGGAAAATTTTGCAATTTTTTTAAATGCAGGTACAAAAAAAATCGGATTCAGAAAGAAATTACAAACAAGAAAAGGTGACAAAACCTCTCACTTCCTGAGAATTCATTAATTTCCAATTTTGTCGTATTTCGGTGATACAAAAGACTGCGCGCCTTTAATTAGTTGAGTTAAGAGAGAAACCAAACACGTAATTTGGCCTGGAGCGGCGCGGCGCAAAGAGAAATGATGACGAGGACTTGAGATGAAAAGGAGAAACCCTCGACGCGGCGCGGCGGTCGGCACGTAACACATATTAGCGCCTACGAGACAGCATGAATACTTCACGCATTGCGTCAAACACAGTGCGGTCAACAGCGGTCGGCGCGGCGTGAAACGCACAGTGCCTACAAGACCACATGAATACTTCACGCATTGCGCCAAACACAGAGTGGTCAGCGCGGCATGCGGCACGGCGGCGGAAGTTAAAATTATTAAACCACATTTATGTTTGTTCTTTCTTAATTTTGTAGTTCATTTCTTAAAAATGAAAGACCTTGTCCCCACTGAGATAGGTTTACGGAACTGAACTTTCGGGCGAAGCTCCGTGAACTTTTGCTAATTGTGTTGACAAGGCTTACGCAAAAAATGTGTCCAACACGAGTAAACGCGTCTTATGCACCCTTCTCCCTCCGGCACGTTCACTTGATGGTTTTTATTGATGTTTCAAAATGAATGAGAAGAGGGCGGCAAAATACAGGCGGCCCATGGGCGGCAAGTAGGTAAATCCGGCCATGGACATAGGAAGAACGATTTTTAGCAGTTCTACTCCAAGCGGGACACACGGGACTCTTGTCCCGGGGCTCTAGCTCATCTGAGGCGAATGCGTCAGTTGCGCTTTATGTTGATGCTTGATCTTTGCAGATAAGCTAAAAATAATAAGATCTGTCCAAACAGCAACTTTCTACGTTTAATATTAACCGAGACATCGCGCTTTGAAAAATACGCAATATCCACCGCGGTAGTGACACCCTTAGTTTCCTCCACCTTGCTTTCATCCAAGTTACAAATTGAGAAACAAAAACAAATGTGTGTTTGCCCGATTGATGAAACCAAGGGTGTCGCTTTGTCACTACGGCGGTGGGTGCCGTCATAAATCGAATTTTTCAAAGCGCGATATCTTGGTTACTAATGAAGTTAGAAAGTTGCTGTTTGGGCAGCTCTCATTACTGTTAGCTGATCTACAAGAATCAAGCATCAAACCACGATTCTGAGACCGTCAGCCCAACTGACCCATTGGCTGTAAAGTTTTTGAGGTACCGGAGCAATTTGTTAATCTGTATCGGGACTTCACGAGTGAGCAACATTTTTGCGTCTCATCCAAGATTGAGGAACTTTCTCGCAGTCTCATGGGTCTCTTTGTCCCATCTCTTGTGTGTAACTTTTGTAACTCAGGAAATTGAAAATTTAGGTATTTTGGCGTCATAATTAAAGATATTTAAAATGCTTGAAATTTACTTTGAGTAAGCTCAAATGCATCCCTAGAACCTTTAATTCTGAAATTTTCCGGCGGAGGCCCCCCCTGAACCCTCTCTTTCCAGCTGGGGGTTTCCCGAAATTAGATGCCAGCTCTGTCCTATGTGGTTAATGACAAATGTATGGATTAAAAATGATGCGCACTAATTTTCTTGAAGAAGCATTACTCCCTACTTAACGTGTATGCAAAAAATACGATTGCCAATTTTCTATTTGATTTTGAAAAATTTGTATTTGATCATTTTAAAAACTTTCAGGTTGCATGGTCAACGGTAAAGAAGTAAGGAATGGCGAAACGTTTAGCGGCTCGGAATGCAGTCAGTGCAAATGTCATGAAGGAATAGTGAGCTGCGCTCCCATTGTTTGTGATTGTGCTCAAGCCGAGAGTCGAGAGAACAAATGCTGCCCCATGTGTAATCCAAGTGCATCATGCAGGCATCAAGAGCTCAGCCATGTCGTTTTCAAAAGTGGCGACACATGGGTATATCAGTGCCAAACTTGCGAATGTTTGGTAAGTAAATGCCGCCCTAAAACTAACTCCTTGCACTTCAGACATAACTGGATTAGGATGTTTTAGATAATGGACAAAACGTCGATTGATCCTGTAGACGTGCCGTAAAATACGGAGGCCAAATTTCCGGCAGCGCGGGTTTGACGAGTTGGGTAAAAAGAACAGATTTTTTATTTAAGCAAAAATCTGATTGAATCAAGAGTATTCTTTCTTGTCAATGTTTTCAAGAGTCTGGACTCTAGATCCAATGTGTTTTTTCCCCAGTGTAAGCTCCAAATGGTGTAGTACATTTTCACACCGATAGAATACATTAAATTGCACTGGAAAAAAGTCTCTCGGTCCAGAGTCCAGACTTTTAAAAAAATTGACAAAAAATACTTTCAACCGGATTTTTTCTTCAATCAAAAGGAAATTCGCTCAAATTAAGAGGCACGGGCCCTTGATCCAAACATAAATCCGCGCGCAAATCAAAAGTACGTCCTGTGTCGAATTTTTTAAAAAATCTCGACTCTGGATTCAAGAGGCTTTTTTCCGGTGTGCATTATAATCCGGCAATATGGTGCCCCAGACATGGCAGATCTAATTTTAAATTAGTTTCCCTGAAGGCTACTCTCTACGTTTTTACGTTCAACTCCAGTTCTGTTTGATATTTTATTTGGGCGTCTTTCGTCCAAGGCAATTTCATAGGAAATTCCCTCATGCTCTTGTTTTAATGTACCGTTTGGGCAGCCACGTGGTATACAATTTAACCAAAAATTATGGTTTTTCATCCAGTTTGGAGAGGTTGACTGCTGGCCGGTCGAGTGCCCACCTTTGTCGTGTCCGGATCAGGAGCTGGAGATCCTACCCGACGAATGCTGCCCCAGGTGTCGCAACGACCCTTGTTTCCAGAACAAATTTACTTCCTCTAACTACACCCTGCCCTGTCCCTTCGCCCACCGATACCAAGACGACGTCCATCACTGGAACATTGACAAATGTACAACCTGCAATTGTAAGGTAAGTCATGTAGTCCAATTTCAGTCTGATTTAGGTCCAGTTTTTCCCGATCGTAATTGTCTTAGTTGGTTCGCAAAAATCAACTCGTCAAAACTTCCCAGGGTCCGCAATATGCTCTGTTTCAGTCATTTTCATAAGTTAAGTATAAGCATTAAATTCGTATGTTTTAAATATAGGAAACTCTTTGATGCACATACTCTTTACACGGAAAAAGAATATGGTTGCCATGACCAGTGGCTGGTATAAGTGAGCCAGTTACCGTGCAGTGGTTACAATAAATGCATGGACATAGTTATAATAATGGACACAGTAGATCTGGTATATATATATAACAACCAACATGAGCTTTGCTATAAGTAACCGAGAACTGCCCAAATAGTTGTCATGACCATCAGTTGTGCCACAGTATCGTAACTACCATACGGTATACATGAAAGCATTTTTTTTACCGGCCCCTGCAGCTGGCTGTGGCGACCCTGGTAAAAATTGGTGATAGGAGCTGCAAAATACCATAGAAGTTCTTTTAGCCGACTAAAGAAGGCTATTGGAAATCATATAGCTGGCTGTAGAAAGCGGAGAAAATCATACGGCCGGGCTATACGAAGCGATAAAAAAGTATACAGTCGGGCTATAGTTCCTATCGCCGGGCTTTACACGTTATCGCTATTGGATATAAAAGGCTATAAGAAATTGTGTAGAAATTCGTGTGCTTTGGAAATCATTAAGTTTGATACGGAATTACCTTAATATTTACAAAACACACATTATATTTTCCTTTAAAACATATTTTTTTTCATCAATTAAAATGAGAATAGTCCATACAGAGTGTGCAAACATTTCAAAATCATGAGTTGAAAAACACTGACTCCGCGAGATTAAATATTAGAGTCTAACACAAAGCGGAGCCGCAACGCACTGGCGCCTACAAACCTAACAGGGATACTTCACGCATTGCGCAATGCGTGAAGTATCCCTGTTAGGTTTGTAGGCGCCAATGCACGTTTCGCACTCTCTGCCCGCCCGCCGCGCCGCAGCCTGCCACGGCGTCTGAAGCAACTATTTCACACCAGAGGTATTGCACAGTATCATAAGAAATTGAAGGCGCTCCAACATATTGACAGGCATCCTTCAAAAGTACGGAGCTTTCCTCACAAAATAAATCAAGATAGTACGGCGCAAAAAGAGAGCGGTAGTCCAAAAACTAACTAAGTCCTGGTATCCGTATTTAGTGCCGTTTAGCATACACTTTATCGTCTGGCTGTTGCTTAGTCGTCATCGGCTATAAAAGGCTATAAGAAATTGTACAGCCGGCTACAGAAGCTATTGGAAATCTTACAGCCGGCTTTAGGTCCATGGTACTTTGGAACACAGATTCTACTGCCAATTTTTACAAGGGGAATAACTTTTTTAACCGTTTACTCCTAAATTAATATTCTGATATTATAGATAATTTCTTGACAATCCCGACTTGGACCAAACAGTGCTCATCAAATTTTTTGCGATATTTTTTTCTTCTGAAGAAATGTGTTCTTATCCGTACGCTTATTTCTGTTCACAGGTGCCCTTCTGCGTCCAACTGGTGAGCAATTACGCGTGTTGTGTGCATCGGTAAATCACCTAAATCCTACACTTACGCCCTGCAAAACAACACCATTTATTTTCATTTTATTTATGTCAATTTTTTCTACTAACCAAGCTGGCACGAGAGAATGTCGAGTGACGCACAGTTGCATTGGTGTTTTAAATCAAAAACGCTCCTTTTTTGAAATTAGAATTGGACCGCGTTAAGGAGAAAAAAACCAAGCCAAATTAACTACTGCCAGCTTTAATTGAGCAACTTCATATTTTACATGAAAACGGATGTGCGGATTTTTGTGCAAATGTCAGTGAATTTTCTGCATTAAACGAGGCAAATTCCTCAAAATTTCCAAAGAAATCCGCACGAACGTCCTCTCGTAAACAATTAAAGTGCCCGATTAAATTTGGCAATAGTTGATTTTGCTTAGTTCCTTTCTGCTAAACGCGGTCCAATTATAGTTTCTAAATAATGATACTTACCCTTTAATAAAATCAGTTCAACATGCACTTTCTGAGTAAAAAATTGAACAAAGGTACAATGAATAAAACTGGTAAAACTGGTACATTCGTGATACATACTCTCGTGCCCCTTCGTTTATAGCTTAATAATTTTCCCCCTCTTTTTTTACTGTTTCTGCTTATGCTTTCCAGCCATCGCTTAAACTAACAAAGAGGCAAAACCGGCGAAATAATACGATCTACATAGCAAATGTCTTTTTCTATTGGAGGAAAAAACAGACCTAATATAATATTTCAGTATACGGATTCCAATATTTAAGCCACGGAAACTTCGAACCACACAATCTATTGAAATATTTGTATTTTCGAAAAAATAGTTGAATCCTACAGCAATTCAGATCTGAACATCTTTTAAATTATTACTATTTAACATCTTAAAAATTGGAAGCGTAAGCTCTTCGGTTCTCAAAGATATAAATTGAGAGGCAACTGAATTACCTAAATCTCTTGATGTTTCCCGCTAATTCTCTTTATCATGAAAGTACCTATCGTGCTCGTATAATCAGTTATAATTAGTGCAAATGACTGGAGAATTTTTTTTTTAAAGTGGAAGTTGATAACTATCCCGAACAAATTATGAAAATACACATTAGGGAGAATTGACGAAAATGGGCCAGTTGCGCTGGTCATAGAATCGTATCTTGATGCTCGAATCTTGAAGATTAGCTAAAAATGATAAGATCTGTCCAAACAGTAGCAACTTTCTACGTTCAATATTAACCGAGATATCGCCCCTTGAAAAATAGGGTTTTTGACGTCATCCACCGCGGTTGTGCTTAACACGGTATATTCTACCGCGGTGGATGACGTCATAAATCAAGTTTTTTAAGGCGTAATGCAACGGTCAATATTCATCGCAGAAAGTTGCTGTTTGGACAGATCTTATTATTTCTAGCTAATTTAAAAGAATCAAGCATCAAAACACGATTCTGCGACCAGCGCAACTGACTCATTGTCTTTTAGAGTAAAATTACTTATCGTGTTTGTATCATAAGTTATAATTTGTGCAAATGACAGGAGAATTTTTTATACTGAGGAAATCGATAATTATCGCGAGCAAATTATGAAAATACATAATAATAAGAATTGACGGGAAATTTGTGCGTGGATGTTACTTTTAATTTATTAATTTCCTCATTGTGCGAGTATTGTAGAGAGAACAACGAATATAATTAACATGCGGTCTAATGAAAAAGGGGGTTTTCTTAGATTTGAAACTAAAATATACATGGATTTGGGAGTCAGTCATCTCATGAAGTCTTTGAACTTCAATTTGAAAGCTCAATGACGCGGATAATGTTTCTTTTCTTCATCGCCGAGAGCCTCGCTTGTCGACCTGTGTTTGCATTTCTGTCGCATGAAATGTCAACCATAACGGTGCATGGAAAACCAAAACATGACTCTTAAGTGTTATTTTGAGAATGTTACCTTTACGTTCTGACGTCTAACAATGCAACTTCTGGTGGACTAATACTTGTTGAATGGAACTTTTCGGTTTCTGTTTGCATGAGTCTCTACGTGTTTTTAAGAATAACAAACGATTCGTATGCTTCAGTGCAAGGGAAGAACGCCGTATGAACATTCGAGAGTTGCCAAATTTCCTTCGATAAAATGTTCTTTTCTGATGAAAGTTAAGAATATTTTTCCTTGAAATTTTCAGGACTTTTCGGTGGAATTATGTGCGAAATTAGCTGAAAAATTGGAAGAAAAATATTCATAAGTTTACCAGGAAATTCGTGTTTTATCAAAGGAACTTTGGCAACACTTGAAGGTTCATACGGCGTTCTTTCTTAGTACGGCAGTATGGGCATCGCAGAGCCTCGAACCCAATCCACTTCACGATGAAACGGCGTTCCGAAATTCCTTCTATTGAGTCGAGTTAAATGGTCAAACATCACTCGGAAAAATGTGTTTACCGTTCAGTCTGCGGTGTAAAAGATGATCAGTTGTGAGAATAGTTTGCATTGTACATTTCGCAGGCAACCAGCAATCATCGGCAAATTGCAATTGCCTGTGTCACACATTGGGGAAAAAAAACACATTGGATCTAGAGTCCAGACTCTTGAAAACATTGACAAGAAAAAATACTCTTGATTTAATCGGATTTTTGCTTGAATCTAAACGTAATCCGCTTAAATTAAGAGGCTTGGTTCTTTATTTAAGCTGGATTCTGGTTGAATCAAGAGGACTTTTTCTTGTCGATGTTTTTAAGAGTCTGTACTCTTGATCCAATGTGTTTTTTCCAGTGCACCATCAAAATACTCCATCAAAATGTCGAGGTCAAGTGCGTTGATTGGTCCAATTTGTCGAATGAGCCAATCACATCACCTAACCTTGATATTTTGACGGAGTATTTTGATAGTGTGACACAGGCTGTCTTAGTTGCGTTGAATAAAATCGTGTAAAAATCCAGAAGTAAAAGGACAGTATCGATAATACTGATTATTTTGCTTGGAATTCAAACAGACTTTTTCCCCCTTGAATGCAAGGTAACAGCTTTCAGAGTGCAAGTAGTGAAATCAGTGACCTCAGTTGGGTTTGGTTAGGTTAAGCAACTAAACTAACTTCCCGGCAAAGCTGAGAGTATCGCCGGGATTTGAAGGCGCTTCAAGCCGAGTTTGTTCGAGGCTCTCTATCAATAAAACCGTTACAATATCGATGCGAATCATTGCAATTTGACGAGTTGACACGCAAATTACCGGTGAGTGCTGACTGCCTGCGACACGTATTTCATCATCAGCACAGCATGGATGAAACAGATTAGTCGTGGTTACTAAATTCCTGATTGCTTATGATTCTTAAAAATCTAGTACCCAGTGCTAGATTTTTATTTCTATTAATCAAGTATCCGGTCCCTTTTGCCAGCCGTGTAATAGACACTATCAGGAATCTTATACTAGCAACCAGTATTCCTGGGGATCATACATGGTTAGAAATCTAGTAACCACTAACATTCATTTTTACCGTAAGTGGCCAAAAAACTTCAGACTGACATTGAACACATTTTTTCGAGATACTTACATCAGAATGAGTCGCTCCTACCAATGGAAATGAAAAAGAGGAAGACACAAAAATGGGGGGGGGGGTTTAGTTGTAGCTTTTTTTATTTTGACATCCAGTTCCTCTAGGGGACCGCTCAAATATTACGTGAGGCAATAAGGCTGAATCGATCAAGCGAGGCTTTATAACGAAACAACTTATACCATATGGTCATCAGGGCCAGATTTGTCATTTCGGATCGTCAAACAAAGTATAGCCGAGAGATGCTAAAAATGTGAATTCGGCTCTGTTTGAATTTTGCAAAATTTACTGCAAGCATTTTTGCCTGCCCGAGTTTTGAAGGCGAATCACTTGGGAAACGAGCCACCGCTGTAATCACTCTAATAATTGTTGATGAAACGTGAGCCGAATAAAAGCATTAAATTGGTCTCGTTCAAAGAATGGCAGGAGATAGGTTGCCAAAAAAGATCCTAGATTGGGTCCCTCCTGAACGAAGGCATGGAAGGTGCCCAATGAGAGGTTGGAGAGACGGAAATGAAGCAAAAATGTCAAGGCACTGATGGCCGAAGGGTTGTGGTTCGATAGAAGGAATTTGGCAGTTAGGTACGATAGAGTGCCAGAAAAGGCTATCAAGCGACATGTATGTGTTTGGGCCGAATTTTTAACCGCACCCCTTTCTCCTGGTATGACAACCTTAGTAGAGAATCTCGCACCCCTCTCTCCATCTAACTACGTAAAACAGGCGTTACCTCCAACTCCCCCCCATGTTTTAAAAAAAAAGGAGGAATCCTGAAAATTAGCTAAAAAATTTTTTTTAATCGGAAAATACTAATTTGTCTTTACAGAGAATAGCTTTCGCAATATTGGGCTTGACCTCTCCCCACACGTAAAGGATTCTCAGATCCACTGGAAAAAAACACATTGGATCTAGAGTCCAGACTCTTAAAAACATCGACAAGGAAAAGTACTCTTGATTCAATCAGAATCTAACTTAAATCAAGAACCAAGCCTCTTAATTTAAGCGGATTTCGTCTTGATTCAAACAAAAGTCCGATTGAATCAAGAGCATTTTTTCTTGTCAATGTTTTTTAGAGTCTGGACTCTAGATCCAATGTGTTTTTTTCCAGTGCCCCCTTCCCTTCGAGTAGCTCACGTAATACTTTGACGGTCCTTCACGACTCATTTCCTGTCTCAGAAGTCGTGTATCATCTCCGCGTGGTTTTGGGTTCGAGGTTGAGGGAGCGAGTCACCGCAAATGTCTTTCCGAGCAGGGTCTGTTCGACTCTAAAAGTATACTGAATGATTATATTTTTTCAGGATGGGAGCCTCCGCTGCGTTTTTGATTCCCCTTGCGATTCTTCTCCTGCGAAATTTCTCGTCTTGGCAAACGAGACTCGCTCCCTGCCGGCTATCGGGAGCTCCACAGCCTTGCTTGACGTCACTTCGAGCAGTCGAGTCGCTCAAGAGGCAGAAACTGGTCGTCCTCCGCCTGGCTCTGCTGAACCTCCCCCTGAAAGCTCTCATGGCGAGCCCTCAAGTTCCTCGACCCCCTCCACTGGCTCCAGTGGTTCTCCAGCGGAGGCTGCCTGAGCCGCTGCACCGGTTAATTCTCTTCGTCCTAGCAATCATGTTGAATTTCAAAGCCCACCTCAGATGAAGATGTCTGTTATCTTGTATTAGGTTATTTATGAAAATTTACGATTGGTAAATCTTTACCACTCTGCGTTGAACTGCATCACGGAGAGTAAGGGAGCGTGCTTAGCGCCTTCCAGCGAGATGATACCTCGGGGAGCGCATGGATCATTGTGCGGCTGCGGAATCACTTTTATTGGTTGACTCGAGCTTCCACAAAGTGACGTCTTTGAAGTGTCAGGATGGATTTTCGCTCTGGTCGCAGGAGGCATCAGTACATCGCATTGGCTTGAAGACGTGAGCTGGTCACGAAAATGGGCGAGTACCTTTTTGATGCACAGGACTTTAGAAGGCTTACCTTCTTTCCTTTTTCTTTCTCTTAAAGCTGAGATAGGCGGAGATGGAATCTTCGTCCCAGAACTGGCTTTCAACGTTTAAAAAAAAATCATAGATTTTAATGCTACGGCGTTGTTAGCTCCTGTTTTAGTAGGTACTCAGTGTTGAAAAGAAAGACTGGTCCTTCAGCGCATGGCGCTTAAAGAAATAGTTGAAGTTGTTGAAAGTTCACTTCCAAAGCATAATGAAGTGAAATCAATGTGTATGTAGAATTGCCAAAAACCGAAGATAATATGAATCATAGCTTCCGTCATATCAGAATTTCATTACTGGAGAGAAATCTTATTCTTAATACTTATTTTACATGGCATAACCAACACAACAACAATAACAAACATACAATTACATAAACAACAATTTGAAAAAGAGAGATAGAAGGTGAAATTAATTACATTAAAGTTCAAGGCTAACAAAACTATAAGTAGAAGAGGAAAATTATGTTTGAGACAAATGGGCTCAATAATTTTTTAATAAAACCTTTGCAATTCTTAATTCCACTTATAACAAAGTTTACTATTGTTAGAATAACACTTCAAGTTCTGAATGATATGTCATTTGTAATGGACGAGGTGATACAAAATCAAAATAAGTCCGAGAAAAAATACTATAAGTGATGAAATTTGGCGAAACGACTCTTTTTCAGGTCAATAATCTATGGCCTCATCAAAGGCGAAGAAATTCAGCAGCTGCTAAAATCTCCAGCTGTAATGCACATCTATAATGTTAAGTGTTTTCATTACGATATACATCGTTTTAGAAAAATCCGCATAAGTTCATTCAAGTTTTTACCTATTTTACAAAAAAGCGGAGGATGACACAGATAAATTTTTATCCCTCAGATTCCTGTAACAGTAGATTTGATTAGCTCTGTCATTCTGCGTCTTTCTAATTATACGTATCCCGTTGCTAAAAAAAACCTTCAGTCTTGAACATATTGTCTAAGTGAAATAGTATTTGCGATTCTCGTCAACTTAATGCCAGATCAACTTAAACATACCTATTTAGTAACGAATCCAATTAATTTTGTTCTTATCAAATTATCACTCAGATAACTATAACCATTGTATTTTTCTATGCATCACCTCACCGGTCAGCTAGTTTAAAAGCTGCTCCACTAATTCTGTTTGTAGATTATAATTTAAACAGCTTTTCCAATCTTCATTTTAAACTTAAGTTTTAAAACTAATAGATAAGTGCTCTGTTCCACTTTACAGAGAACCAAATTATGCAATTTCCCTCGGAGTGAACAGTTATTTTCCTTTGAAGAGTTTTAGTTAGCATGTTTTATTTTATTTTATTTATTCTCTTTTTTTTTGTATATTTTGCTGTAACTTTTCCTGAACTAGGGTAATATAGATCGTACCTTTACTCCACAAGTTACAATAAAAAAATAGGTGCTTTTATGAAAAAACCATAAAGTATTAGAGTTATTTACTTAATTCCTTATTGACATAAGACAAAGTAATTTAAAACAAAATTCTAATAAATAACTCAAGTGAAGGTCAACTATGTTATCTTTTCATAGATTTTATTTTATTTTCTACTTTTTTAGTCAATGTACATTATTGTTTTTGTAAATCTTGTTGTATAATATTAATTGTAAAAAAATATTTCATCATCATACTTCGATTTCAATTTTGATTGCCTTGTGAGCCCCTTCGCGTAGACTCATCTGAATATTCAGTCGTATTGGTCTCCTTTTATTTTCAGAGGAGACCGACCGGCAATAAACGAAAACACTAACTAGTTTCCAACACCATTTTTTTGTGAAAATGATGTTCAGCTTTTGTCTGTTTAGCTTACACCAAATACTTTACAAGAAAGTATAACTTTCTAGCTTAAGTAATAATTGTTGAGTTCAACACTGCGGCCTTTGAGCAAGTATGATACCGAATGGCTGCTCTGTTCAATCTGCTTAATCATTGAAAATCACGTGATGGTTTTATTTGAGCCCCACATCCTGTTTTGTTGGCGATTCCAATTTGTAAAAAGAGTTCCACAATCCCAAGGGGCCGTTCGAAAGTTACGTAACGTTTACGGAAAGGGGCAAAGGAGAGCGTTACGCCATTTTGTATTTACGTGTTGAAGGATAGGGACTAACGTCACAAAAACGATACAAGGGAGAGAGGGGTCGAAATACCGAAAAAATGCGTTACGTATAATTTATGAACATTCCCTAATTGTTTGCATCCGATAAAACACCTGCTCTGAAAATGGATATATATCTGATAAAAAAGTATATCTGAAAATACATTCAGAAAAAAGATTCGAAATGGTTAGAAGTCAGCAGACAATCAAGAAATGGGCAATCAATTGTGCACTGGAAAAAAAACACATCGGATCTAGAGTCCAGACTCTTAAAAATATCGACAAGAAAAAATACTCTTGATTCAATAGAACCAAGCCTCTTAATTTAAGCGAATTTCCTTTTGATTTAAGCTTAAATCTGATTGAATCAAGAGTATTTTTTCTTGACAATGTTTTCAAACGTCTGGACTCTAGATCCAATGTGTTTTTTTTTCCAGTGTGGGTAATTTTCAATGCTCTGACCTGACCCAATTTTTCAAAAATGTCTTATACTCTGAGAAGTCGCATCCGTGCAAAATTACCTCCTCAGAATGGCATTATCAACCAGATTCAGCTTCATTGCATCTCTATAGTTCTCCAATTTCTCATGTATTACATTCAAACCTCTGCAAATTTGCTCTAGTTTATAAAAATGCATTCCTACACTGCCGAAAATCTTGGGGCGGAATTCGATGCACCTCATCTGCACATCTCACTGTTAAGTCTATACAGTACCAAAAGAACCCAAATCTGCGAGTGCGGAGTGAAAATTGCTCCGGAAGACCGTACGACAATCCCCTAAAACAGCAGCCTCCGCTCCGTTCATTCCGTTAATTCGCTCCGTTAAAATGTAAATAATTCCTTAAAAAGAGTGGATGCCGCTACAAAATATCACTCCGATTCTTTGGGCGCTATGTATGATACTTCAAAGTGAGATCGATGGCTGAAGAATGAAACTACGACGTTTGCAACGTTGCAGATTTCCTGGCATACACCTCTTTTTTTCATTTGGAAAATTATTCGACAGAATTCCTTTGGAAATTTCCTTGATTTTCCCTCTCTGTTACCAGAATATTCCGTATGAATTTCAGACTATGAGGTTGCCTTATTTCTAGCCGAAAAGATAAGATAGGAGAGGAATTTTTGAAGCAACGCAGACTGAGATATGACTTCGTACTTTGACCATCAATTTATACCGAATTTAACTCCGAGATTTTTAACAATGCAAAAGTTTGCCTATTCTTTTGTTAAAAAATAAAACACTGGAAAAAAACACATTAGATCTAGAGTCCAGACTCTTAAAAACATCGACAGGAACAAGTGCTCTTGATTCAATCAGAATCTAGCTTAAATCAAGGACCAAGCCTCTTAATTTAAGCGGATTTCGTTTTGATTCAAGCGAAAATCCGATTGAATCAAGAAAATTTTTTCTTGTTAATGTTTTCAAGAGTCTGGACTCTAGATCCAATGTGTTTTTTTCCAGTGCATGAAAAGAAATTACACAAGAAGCGATCTCAGTCAGGTTGATTCTGGTTGATTCTGTCCGAATTTTTAATTATTTTTCTAATTTTTTTAAAAAAAAAAGAAAAGTTTTCATTGGACAGTGCCGAAAAACGATGCCGAAACTTTTGAACTTTCACCACTTGTAGAAAAGTAGCATCGTGGAGCGCCCAGGTATTATTGACGTAAATCGAGGCCTTTTACCTGGCTTGTCGCGGATTTGTTTTGAGTTACGGTCGGTCATCGGGGCTCGGATGGTTGCTCCGTTTGTTTATACTTGATCCGAAAACGAAGAAGAACAAGGAAATTCCTCGCATACACTTTGGCCATGCCCTTGCTCGGCCGTGCAGCGCACCGCCGGAGTCGCGATCAAAAATGCGCGATGCGCAAAATTTGTGCATCAAACAGAAGTTTCCACATTTCCGGCACACCAAGTACAAACTCACCTGATGGAGTTGACGTAATATCGGCGTATTTCCGCCAAACGGAACTATGTGCATTATGACGTGATCCCTGTAATGCATACATTCTTATGGGTCTCGAGGCTTATGTCTCAATCCGCATAGTTTCGTTTGGCAGAAATATAACCAGTCCATATCTGACTCTCTTTGGACCGAATTTCCAGCGAAGTTACCGCTGAAGGCCCAAATTTTTTTGTCCGCCATAACAGTTTGTCCGTCTCGGATACAAGCTCTTTGATTGGTTGATTCTGCTGGCTGTAAGGACATCTCTTTACACAAATTCTGAGCTTTTGTAATCAGAGAAAAAAGGTTTTAGAGACCCACGAAGTGACTATTCAAATTGAATGAACATGCATACGTGGCATCTCAGGGATCAAAACTATTTTACGCTTGATCACGATGATTGAGGAGCAACTGGCTGGAATTCGTCAGCCATATGCTGTTTATGAAGAATGTCAAGTTAAGCACTATTTGCGAAAGAGGTTTTTCAATTGAACGCTCATTTCCTTAACGCGTCGCACATCGATCATCATTTACAAGCGAGAAATTATTCTGGTCTCCGATAATAAAAAGTTGTGGGAGATTCTGTATGAAAAAAATTCGATTTATTACAACCAAAAGAACCGTATTTTCGACGATTTCCTACTTTTTCAAGGAAAAAACTTGTTGGGTCAGGGGAGCAGGGAGCTGCTCAGCGTGTCACGTAAAATTTTAGCTGTGACAACCAAAGTTTCTTCGTCACAATGAAATTGTTTACATTTGTGTCGATCAAATAAAGTTTGTGTGACAAAGAAGCTATCGTAAAGACAAGAAAACTTTCCTTGTTATAACTGGAAGGAGGGCTGTCTATAAGGACCAATATCGGCCTACTCCCGGAATCCCAGGATTTTCCGATATTTTGCACTTGCAGAAATTATTTACGGATATATTCTTGTTTCAACGAAACTCACACTTTAACTTCGGATCGGTGGCCCAAACTTGAGTCCGGAGGACAAAATCCACGAGAATTTCCGTTTTTTCAGTATTTTACATCAGATTTCATGCGGGGTCCAAAAAACTCGATTTATGAGCTTTCGATTTGTTGTTGAGGACCATTTGAGACGTAAAATATGCGGAGATGCTCAACCGTCACCCTAGGGTCAAACGCACATGAAATCTGACGTGGAACACTAAAAAAACTCGATTCTCGTGCGGGTTTTGGCTTTCGGCCCCGATTTTGAGCCTCCGTTTCGAAGCTGAATAATGTACTTTCGGAACCCAAATGTCTCCGTAATATACACGTTGTCATTGGTCAGCTATGATATATTAAGAAATTATCATGGTACTCGGGGGCTTAAGGTGAGGGGGGTGTTAAGGGCTTGCATGTAGTCTCCATTTTGACAAAAAAAATCACTAAAAATGCTCTCTTTTCATAACCGAAAAGCTTTTTTTGACCTTAGGACTCGGTTAACCATTTTCACAAATTTGGACCCGCGTTTCCCAGAAAGAAACCAAAGCTCCATCACCTATCGCCAAATTTAACTGGGCAATTCAGTTTTTTAAAAGAACGTTTTTGCGGACTTCTTTGTAAATTTTATGGTATTTCCTTCGTACTATATGCAAAAAATTAATTGAAATTTGCACAAAAATCCGCACAACCGTTTACATGTAAAAATTTAAATCGCCCAGTTAAATTTGACAGTAGCTGATGTGGATTGGTGGGATTCAAAAGGAATTTCCGTGGATTTTGGCCTTCGCATCCCCTGATCATCAGTTGGACTTCATTTTGCAATTAGGAACTACAATTTTTGTCTCATTTCTAAAAGCACTTATCTGCATAGGGAAACTAATGGCACATACATTGTTTCTGCACTGAGCTGGAAGTACTGGTTCCTGATTGCAAAATGTAGTCTATTTGTTCTGTATAGACTCATGCGTTCCTGTCGTTTCAGGTGAACTACTTTTAGGCAAAATTTATCTGAAATTAGAATACTATTATGGATCCTAATTATTTGGTCGCAAAAAAGTGATGATACCATCATTTTTAAACGCAGATGAAAATATAGACCATTTTTCGCTGCAACTTGCATACACGTGCAGTTACTTTATGGAAGTTGAGCTTTCTTTCGTGTGATAGACTGACCGTTTATGCACACATTTTATTTGCTCATTATGTCTGTCGCCTTGATTCGTATGAAATATTCATGTACTCGTTTCCGGCAGTGTAATACAAGTGATCCAGATTCTACGGCCATTGATAGAAATGACTCTCCTCACAATACATATTTGCCGGATTTTGCACGCTTGGTCTTAAACATTGTACTCCATGTAAAGAAATATCACTTCAAATACTCATTTATTTGTACATTTGGAGCATTGAACTGTTGATTTATATTTATGCGCAATATGCAACTCATTTCACAGCCTGCGGAAATCCTACAACCAGCATTTAGATTAGACGTTTATGCTGAGTTTCGTGCTGAAATTTTAAAGGTACAAAGATCATTAATCCGTATAGTATTTGTGTACAAATTGAAATACAATTTGCGCCGTCATGGAATGAGATAAAAGCAAATGATATTGCACCATTTTCTTACAAGGTAAGACATAATCATGGCGAACAAATCAGACCGAAAACCAATTCAATTGAATTCTTCAAAATTTAGTGCCAGATTATAGACGCTGCTGTGGTTTTTTCTAAATATTTGAATGGAAAAAATATTTTTTATATGACAGTATGAAATAAAAATTTTAGCTGTGTGGACGCGTTATTTCTCTTAATCTGCGATAGGTAAAAATTCAATGGGAGTAACTAAAATATTTTCATCCCTGTTTTCAACGGAACTTAGTCTAGTATATACCCACCCAAATTAAATAGCGCGTATTTCGACCGGGTAGTGAGTTTCCTCCAAATCCGGAGATTTTACAGTTGATGCAGTACCTTATGACTTCCCGGAGCGATGAATTTGGCACGTGTATGAATAATTGATAATGACCTTGAAATGAGTCGACCATCAATTGTTCGATCGTCTCAGAATTTATGATGCACCGGTGCGGTGAAAGCGGCGGCTACTCTTTTGGCAAAATGATACATCTTTTTTTATGGAGATTTTATTTTTCATGGAGGCTACAGAGCTGGGGAGATGCATTTGAAGATGCACTTATTTACTTATTTTGAATTGCGCAATTAATCTTAATTTCTTCGTGTAATCAGGAACAATGTGGCTTCTTCTTGAATCAGAAAAATCTTATAGTTTCGATTTTCATTTTTGTTCTTTTTTACACGAAAAAAAAACTCCGGCCATGGGAGCCGCACTTACCAGCTATATAGACATACCGTTCGCGTTCCGGGCTCAGAGTCCGAAACTTCCGGGCGTAGCACCTGGTGCAATCGAAGTTACGGCTCCAGCACCCAGAAGTTTCGGTCTCTGGGCCCGGAACGGACGGTATGTCTATAGAGCCCGTAACTTTTTTTTCAGTGTATAATCGACAATGTTACCAGGGTACACGGAACTAAACTATTTACTTCGGAAACACAGCAGAGGCGTTACCTTTCTAACATTTCCTGTGTCCCTTAAGTAGCTGTTCTTTTTTTGCGTATCATCCATAAACTGGCGCAGGTTAGAGACTTAGAATAGAGTATATCAGAAACGCAGACGTTCTAACATGCAAATCTGAGTCCCCAACGCAAACTCGTTTTTTATGAGTACATGTTTTCTTTAAAAAAAAGCCCACATGCCATGACATTGGGGCTCTTCGAAAAAGTAGGAAAAAAAATTAAAAAGGGAACTTATTCGCGTTCAATGCAACAGAACGTTTTTGATTATGAAAAACTGGAATAAGTACCAAAAACAAGGGCAATTTTTTTCTCACATTACCAATGAATCGCTTAAACTTGATGCCTGCGCTCAAAAGTCAAAACGCGACATCCATGAGCTCTGTACGTTCATACCGCTGGGCTAATTTCGACAAATCATTCCTCTTTGAGCTTTCATTTTGAGAGTGGCAACAAAATCAAAATTTAAGTGAAATTCACTGAAATCAGCAGAGAAACAGTCTCAATTCTTCGGTGTTTGCAGAAAAGCATTGACACAATCAGATTTCTAAGCAAAGTGGCATCATTCGGTAGCTTTGATCTGCCCGGAACTTCTGATTTGGAAAAGCCAATTTGTACCTATGTGCAGAGCCACTAGTTCAAAAACAAATGAGGAGCGTCACTGAATTCTGGTTTTTGTTTGCGTAATCCTATTGTTTACGTAGCCATGGCTGGAAAGTAGGTCTGTCCAAGAGACTGCTGATTTTTCTCATTCCTAGGTCGATTTTCCACGAAGCATCGCGCACAACTCAGTCTCGTTCAATCAAGTTTGTGGGAACGAAAACTTCTCAAGTTCTTGCAGATTTTTATCATTTTATTTGTGTCTGTGCTTCGTTTTGTTATCAGAAAGTTTTTATTTTTCATTAAAATAATATTGTTTCACTTAACGTATGCTCTCTTCTGTGTTACTTGTTCCTCGCCTAAAGTTTTGGATTTCAAAATGAGATCAATTCTCTCCTTGAAGTTTATACGTTTTAAAATATCATAATGTGTTTCCGTAAACAACTATCTGAACTTACTTTCATTCGTTAGTGTACTCAAGTAAAATATAAACAACAGGTAATTATGATTCCTTTACTTCATTTTGCCACTAAAGTTTTTGCGCGAATCATTTTCACTAAGAAACTAAAGTTTCTGGCGAAAATATTGAAAATCCAAAATGAGGTTTTGTCAGAGGCTGAGAATACATACATATAGCCTCAGTCCCATAGGTTCCTGCAATGTGGGTACCTAAATGGAAATATTTAGACAGATCGGTGAGGTTTACCTCAAAGCAAAGGCTGCAAGTTCCATAAAAGGAGGAAGGAGGTGCTCTGAAGAGGAAGTATATTTTTTGTCAAATGCGCATACGTGAAGAAGTAATTAAAATAACGCATTACGTGAGCTGTAAGAAACATATGGATGAACGTCAAGGCACTCAGTACATTTTGAATGACGTCGTGAAGATGTTCATCGATAGATACAAATTTTTAAGAGCAGCCCAAGACAATGATAACAGTGGAAAAACAAGGATGAAAAAACGGGAAACAAGGCTAAAAATACACAATCAATGAAACCCGAAACGTTTCGACTCAAAACTGAGTCATTTTCAGTCGGAAATAATAAAAATTTAAAAGAAAAAACGATAAAAAACCTGAGAGACGTTCATCGGTAACTTTAATTTATAACTGAAGTATTAGTATCAACCTTTGCTGCACATGCGCAAATGACGGTATTCAGTTCAGATATGACGAACAGATGTCATATAATGTGAATGAAACATATTTAGTGGAAACAAAGAGACTTGTGAAAGCAGCCCGAAACGGACACGACAATCGAAAACACAGGAAAATGCGGAAACAAGGCTAAAATACAAAATACAAAGGCAGGACGTTTCGGTACCTTATGGCATCATTATCAACTCCTAAAATAGAATTAAAAATAAAAAAGAAATTAAAATAAAAACCAGAAAACGGCGTTACATGGTGTAATTGGTATTGAAATGAGACTCCTATAAAACTTCTTTTCAGGCGAGCATTCTACCATTGAACAACTCATTTCACTGCCAATTTCACCATGTAACGCCGTTTGCTGGTTTTTATTTTAATTTCTTTTTTATTTTTAATTCTATTTTAGCAGTTGATAATGGTGTCGTAAGGTACCGAGACGTCCTGCCTTTGTATTTTGTATTTTAGCCTTGTTTCCGTATTTTCCTGTGTTTTCGATCAAAAAATATTCTTTAATTGCATTAAAGAATCGATTGTTAAGGTGTTCGTTGCGAAAACCCTATCTATCGATCCTCCTCTATAGGTTTAAATGGCAGATCAATATATGTATATCGCAAAGCACCTCACGCCACTACCCTTTTTCTTAAAGTTTTGACTTGTTTTCCAGACGATGGATTCTGGAAGCCGGATTGCAAACTTTTTCGACGGTCGTCACATCCTGATTACCGGTGCGACCGGATTCATCGGCAAAGTGTTGGTCGAGAAACTCCTCAGATCATGCCCAAAGCTCTCAAAAATCTACCTCCTGATGCGCCCCAAGAAAGGCGTTGACATCCAAACTAGACTCAAAAATTTGCTCGATACAGAGGTAAGTTCATAAAGGCTAATGAGCATTTTCCCGTGGCATTCCGGGACGAAAAGTAAGGCAACGAGGCATCGTCTACTCTGCTGCGCGAAGGTAAAACGCCGCACAATGGATGGAGTTCATAGGAGAGGTCGGATAAAATTTGGAATCTTTAAACGCTTATAACTCCGTTGATACAAAGCTTTTAGGTTCTGAAAGTGGCCCCAGTGGTTTCCTCGTGAAATTTTCTTCAAGAAGCACCCGTTAAAATTTAAAATGTGACCAAATAAACATCAAAATTTACAGTTTTAGTCAAAAATTTCGTGTCCGACCTTTCTAATTGGCTCGATCCATTGTGCGCCGTGTGGACATTCGAATGTTGCCTTTCCATTGGTCAAAACTTTATTTTTGAAGAAAGTTATGCGAATTTTACCTTGAAATTTTCAGATATTTTGATTTAAATTACAAACAAAATTGTCTGAAAAATTGAAAGCGAAATATTTTAAACCTTCCCAATTAACGCGTACCCATTATATCCAAGGAAATTTGGTAGTGTCTGAAGGTTACTGCGGCGTTTTTCCTTAAAACGGCAGTATTGCTGAGGTAAGACAAATTTTGATCTCAATTTTGAAAAAGGAGGTGAAAATTTAGGATCCATTGAGATGGGTAGCAAAATCCAAATAGCCGGTTGAATAATGTACAACTGTCGGGTTCGTAAATAAAGCTACCAAAAATTTACTTGATGAATTTTTGATTTCTATAATTTATCGAGTACAATGGTGTTTCTGTTAACTTCAGTCAAGGAGATAAAAGAGTGTCCTTGATCATTGTCAGGGGCGCACTGGTTCGAAAAACTCTGGCGGGCCCCTCCCCCAGAGTAAGGGGGGCCGGGGGCCGGGGCCGTCCCCGGAAAATTTTGAAAATTACATTCTTCTCAGACTGAATTTTGAGCCATTTTCGTGAGATATTTCGTAAAATCATCTTAAAAAATATAGTGAAAACAGCGTGTAATTTATTTAGCTACAGACTGTTGAATATCAAATTGAACGAAAACTAAATTTTGAGAAAGGCGAAAATTTGATTTAAGTCCAAGGGTCCCGATAAGTAGCATTTTTGGAAAAATCACTTTTCATACCAGTCGATGATTTATCATTAATGTTATCCTTATTCCTTATTATTCAAATAGAATTATCAAGATGAAGAGAAAGTATATAAGAAAATAAGGAGTCACTTCACCATCATTGAACGTTTTATTACCGTTAGTTCAAAAAAAAAAATCATTTCGTAAACACAAAAATGAGAGTAAAACCTAAAATGACTTTTGCTTCACTCAAAGAAGTAATTATATAAGTAGATCCTTCAAACCATTGTTAACAGTTTCATCTCACTTGTGGTTTGAGAAATGAGATAAATTATAACTTTGTTATTGATCCAGCAACCCCGTCACGCTCTTTTTTTCTCCGTGGATATTTGACTTTTTGATCTCAACTTTTTAAAATTTTTTAACAAAAAAAAGGGGCAAAGATTGTATCTTTTTGTGTAGAGAATAATGCAGTTTCCCGATCCCATATATGTACTCTTAAGTATATATTTTCTTGTATTTGTAGATTTTTGAATATTTGCGGCAAACGCAAAATGAGCAGCTGCAGAAACTAGTGGCTGTGAATGGAGACATCACGAGCCTTGAGTTAGGCTTAAGCGCGGCCGATCAAAAACTTCTGAGTGAAAATGTTTCGGTAGTTTTTCATTCGGCAGCCACCGTCAAGTTCGACGAGGACCTCAAACCGGCCGTCATTATGAATCTACAAGGTACAAAACAGTTATTACAGCTGTGCAGAAAAATGAGCCAACTTGAGGTAAGTGTTCTATTCAGAGGCAGCTGTTATTGTTCGTCAACGAGGGAAAGGATGACCCAATCTTATAAGGGGAGCGAAAGTACACTTACTGATGCTACCCAGCAGTGTTCGAAACTCACCTTTGAGTTTCAGGAGTTGTATGACCCAATAAGCTCGATTTTTAGGGGCCAAATTGACTTTTTGCCTATATATCACGGCGCATTTATTGGAATGTTAGAATCCAGTGCCATGCGTTGAAATTTCAAAAAATTACTAAACAGTGAAATTAGGATTCTTTTATGACGGGGTGGGACAATTTTTAGGGGCCACGTTGGCGCAGAGCCTTCATTTTTTAGGCGCCATGACCGATTTCTTAGGCTCATTTGGCACGTTGGCGCCTGTGAGTTTCGAACACTGCTACCCAACCAGTTCTCGATTGCGATACTTGAAAAATTCGCTCGCATTTCATTTTTACAGCAACATTTTTGTTTCAATTTTTCTCATTCTTGCGGCAAATTTTTAGAGAATTCGGTAAAGGTGGGTAAAGAGAAAACATAAGACTCTGTACAAACGCGATGATTAGGCCTTCTTTAGAAAAGTAAAATGTGATGAGAGATTCGCAACGTCGCAAACCAAGATACCTGACTTTTCAATAAATCACACCATCGAATCATACGTCGATGGCCTAAGTGCAAAACCTAGCATTTCAATTGCGGTATTTCAAAATTTTCGCTCATATTTTACTTTTTCGAAGAAAATGAACCAATTTTATGGCTTAAAATGCACGTAAAATATTCTGGTAACAGAGAAGGAAAATTGAGGAAGTTTTCGAGAAATTACGTCCACTAGCTTTTCAAAGAAAATATAAAGTATGACGTAAAATCTGCAACGTTGGAAATGAGGATACGTGGTTTCGCATTTTAGCTATCGATGTGCACGAGAGGAGTCATAACGAAATTATGTCCTCGCCACTGATCTTGACCTTCCGCCGTCTGCACGTTCAACGACTCGGGAAGCAGACAACATGAAAAATTGATGAATGAATGGAAGATATGAATAACAATGAAATAACGAATGTCTAGGAATGTATGATGCGGTGACTGTTTAGCGACTAAGGCGAATAGAACATAACCTCAAAAATTTTAGGATTCAAGTCAGAAAAGCTGAAAATGATAAAATTCCTTACAATTCCACTTTTCATTGCCTTTTAGTATTGAACAAAAAAAAAAAAAAAAATTTAAACCGATCGATATCGATACAATCTCACCTGCTTGATGTATCGAATACGATCCATATGGACTGTAGGCACCGCGGCAGATGGACCACGTATACGTATATCTCTCACGATTTCACCCTTAAGCCACCGAGTAAAGTTGTGCCTTGGGTCTACGGGATATTTCATGGAATTTGTCCCCAATTTCAAGAGTAAAACTTCTGGGCTTTTCCCTCGCTAAGCGAAGCAACAAAATTTCCTCTTCTTCTGTTTGAGTCGCTCTTAAGACTCCACAAGGACTCTACTCATAGTACTGTGGTTATTTTTGACTAACTCAATATTTTTCCCAACTTCGCGAGTGAGATTTTTCCCCGGGATAAATCCATATAGGAACGCCCCCTGGAGACAAGGCTTGGCTGGATTGTGGTCGATTGAATTTTTATCTTTAAACTCTGGATCTGTATGATTCAAGAAATGTCTCCTGTTCACAGGCTCTCGTGCACGTGTCAACTGCGTATTGTAACTGTGACCAAAAGAATGTATTGGAATCTGTGTATCCCCCACCTGCAGATCCTGACAGAATCATCGAAGCCGTCAGTTGGATGGACAATAAATTGTTGGATGCTCTTACTCCGGTGTGAGTCGATTAAGTATAAATCTTCCATCATAATTAATTGCGTTTAAATTTGCAAAAATTAAATAAATAAAATGTTCCACCGATACTCTCCCTCCTTCTATTACGCACGCATGGAGAATATTCACTGAAAGGATATTATTTACCTTAAGAGGGAGG
>NW_017547299.1:464793-494826 GCF_001854935.1 Bemisia tabaci | reverse complement strand
GAGGAGGAGGAGGAGGAGGAGGAGGATGAGGAGGAGGAGGAGGAGGAGGAGGAGAAGAAAAAAAGTCTATACAATATTGTCAACATGGAATATTGCCTAGCACTTTAACTGAAACGAGAAATTTCTATTTTTACCGCCACACGGAGAAAAAAACCTCATGCGTGGGGCCCGAAGTTTAAGTCATATGGATCTCTGAAGTGTTCAGATTGAGCATCTGAACACTTAAGTTCTAGTTGTCGAGGTTTGGATCACACATCTGAAACTTCAGTTCTCACATCTGAAGTACTTTGGATGTAAGAACTGAAGTTTCAGATGTCAGACCTGAACTTCGGCAGCTAGACCTTAAGTGTTCAGACGCTCAATCCGAAAACTTCAGAGATCCATATGACCTAAACTTCGGGTCCCACGCACGAAGTTTTTTTTCTCTGTGCAATATTCCATAAAAATCTTGGACTGAACCATATAAATGCAATCAGGATTTCAATCCCTCTATCAGTCTTTCCTCATAGCTTTCATTTGTTCCTTTGCAGAGTCATTGATGGAAGGCCAAACACTTACACATTCACAAAAGCTCTTGCTGAGCACGTTTTAGTTCAAGAGAATGGCAAACTCCCAATCGCCATCATCAGACCCTCTATTGGTGAGCTGAGTTTTTTGTGATTCCGTGGATTTTTACGAATTTCTTGAATTTTTAGCAAAATGGGCCAATTAAATGGGGCCTTCCCCTAATCTCCTTATTCTTGGGATCTCGCCCCAAGTGATTTACCACTTATTTTCTGAGCTAAAGAAGGGTTTTGGCGGAAAAAGTTCCGCGGACGACGATAAGGTGAAGGAAGCTGAACAAAAGTGGTTGCAAAAACAGTATCGACAGTTTGACTGTGAAGGAATTAAAAAGCTCGCATTACGGCATGTATAAAATGTGTTCAACGAAATGGGGATCACGTGGAAAAGTAAAGTAAGGTCTTCTTAAACATGACAATTTTAAATTTTGAACAAAAAATCGCATTTTGACAATTTGTAGGATGAAGCCGCATGCTACCGTTCTGCCACCTCCCCAGCGCGCGTTTTTGGACACGCGGTGGTGAGAGACGAGTGTGGGAAAACTAATGTTACTCGGTACACAGAAGACAAAATTTTAAAAAAACTGAAGTTTCTCAGAAAACGGAGAGTATAGCCATTCAATGAATTTTTTACAGATTGAAATTATATTTATTACTTTAGAAGATATGACAAATATTAACATACCTCACGAACACCCCTCGTATATATATACGACTATCATAAATGAAAGGGCTGAATTTGAAATCTGAAAATTATTGTTTCCTTTAACAGTGACAGCCTCATGGAGGGAGCCAATTCCTGGTTGGGTCGATAACCTGAATGGTCCAACAGGATTATTGGCAGGAGCAGGAAAAGGTGTTTTGCGATCGGTTTTATGCCACCGCAACAAAGTTGGTGACCTCATACCGGTGGATATCGTAGTCAATTTGATGATCACTGTTGCTTGGTCAACCGCAACGGAGAAGTAAGTACTGATATTTTGCTTATTCAATTGTTTTACTACGGCAAGGGAACCTTAGTCATATCTCAATAGAAGAGGTGAAAATGTTCTTATTCCATTGATCATGAAAAAAATGGTCCTTTTACTTTACGAATTGACAATGCAATTTTCAAACCACGAATCCCAGTTTGCGGTATTGCAAACTTCCTGTCATACTTAAACTTCATTTTTCCAATAGAAAACTATTCTACATCGTTCCTTAAAAATGCTTGAGCTTTAAATGCTCGCGTCAGAAATATTCTGTGAACATTTCGAGGTGTCGTATTATTGCTTTGTTCTCTATTAAAAAAATGAAACAAGAAAAGTTTCTTGAAATCCCTCAACCGAGATACGTGGTTTAAGTTTTTCACTGTTAATATTTGTATTCTGCATTCTAGTAAAATCTGAATAAACTGCCACTTGCTATTTCAGCAAAATTCCACGTACCAATTCTGAATATGTGAGCCATCATACTCATCGTTAAAGAAAATACAGACCATATTTTTAGAAAGTAAGATTCCTTGCAAGTCCAGTCTATTATTTGAAACCAGTTAGTGTCAGGTTCGCGAGGCACGTTCATCCTAGGGGCTGCAACTCTTTGCATCTATGCTTATACGTTGAAAAAAGGGCGAAGACCGTCCTTCGTGTCACAATGCTGTGTGCTGCGTGTTATTTCAAAGGACCACCAACAAACGTGTTGCGCCTTCAATTCAGTGACCAGGCAAAAACAAGGCGACACGTCGAGGTAGTAGCAAAGCAAGTAGCATCCTCCATGTGTGAGAATGTGAGATACGCGCTTACGATCAAAGCTTTTTCAATAATTTGAATTCAAGCATCTAACTAAACGTTTCTATCGGCAATGTCGAGTTTTGGTTTTCCTTTTTGGTTGGCTTTTGTGTTTTTGGGTTGATTTAATTTTAATAGCAAGTGTTTTTCTCATCTAGTTCCTTTGGGTACTCCTTTAATTTTAATTTATTTTATAGTATTAATTGAGACTGTAACATAAAGCAAATAACAGTTTTACTTTATTTACTGTAGCTTTGAAAGAAAATTTTTTTCGGAATGTTTTAAATTATATTAACGTGAAATGAGTTCGATCTTATTTTTATTTGCCAACATGTGTTAAGATACATCTTCACATAGGGCAATTTCATTTAATAATAATAAAAAAACAAGCAGTGAACTCCAACACAATGTGTTGATAAGGCGCGTCATTAACTCGCACATATCAACCCCTTTAGTTTTCATTTACAGAGATTTCAAAATAGGCAAGTAGCACAATAAGAGAATTCATACGATCCAACACTTCAACGACGCACTTTGACGAGACCGTTTATTGTGAATGTAGAGAGCTATTCGAACGAATTTAAGTTTTTTGATCTGCCTGAAGCAAAATCTTATCAGATTCTTGAAGAAAAGTGCTGCGGAATAATTTAAGCGAAGAAAGGAAAAATTCTGTCGAACTCCTAGAAGAGCACAACAGGACTCTAATATTTTATTTAGAATGCCTTAACTTCTTTATCAGTTTTTAACGTGAGAAATTGTTCGTTTTCTAGTTCAAAGACGATCAAGGTGTACAACTGCACCTCCGGCTCTACAAATCCGATAAAATGGGGTGAGCTGGAGAACTGGGGAAGAGACTCCGTTCTGTCACATCCCTTCACCAACGTCGTATGGTATCCCGGCGGAAGTTTCAAATACACACGATTCATGAACAACATATCCGTCATTCTCTTCCACGCCATTCCAGCCTATTTGATAGACTTCTCGGCAAGCCTCTTGGGTCGAAAACCTGTGTAAGCAACAAACTCTCATACACGAAAATTAAAATTACCACAACGCAAAACGGCGAAGTTTTATGTGGGAAAGTCAATCTCTCGTCACATCAAGGGTCACAATAATATAACTGCATCGTGCGAAAAAAAAACAGCAGAATAATTTTAATTTGTATCATAATTTTAGTGATTTATTTTATTATTGCTGTCATTTGGCTGCAATACGTGTGGTTTCTACACACAGGATGAGAAAGAGGCAATTACGTGATAATGAAGGAACAACATGCGAATTTCGATTTGATTGCTGAAAGCTTGATCTTTATTGACCGTTGCCAAGAAGAAAGTTTCCGTGTTCATTTTTAATAGGACTCTTAGAATTCAGAATCAGAAATCAGGTAATGCTTGCTAGATACAAGTGCAAGGAGAGGATTACCCTGTTGGTATCTCGTAATAAAATTCTTTCCATCGAAAAATATTACACGGTATTGTGCACTGCATACTATCGACTGGTCATTTAACGGAGTAGGCATTTTTCATCGCAATTCACCAGGGATCTAATCATTCCTAAAGATAATCAGCATTATTTTCATAGAGTAGAAACATTTTAGAGGCGTTTTCTCATTGCATTTAACGCAAAATTGACCGGGAAGGTTACACACGCCCTTGTTTCGCCTTCAAATTTCGAGGTAGGCCAAAAAGCATCCATCGTGAAGCCGTGAACCCACCCTGTATCTACTCGAGGCTTTGTGTATTGTGTCGTCTATAAATCTTGCCTCTCAGTAAATTGGACTGCATTTTGCAATTTGGAGCTATAAATTCTAACTAAAAAACACTTATGTACATAGGGAAACTAATAGCGCATACGTTGTTTTTAAACCGGGCCGAAATTTATAGTTCTTAATTGCAAAATGTGGTCGAATTATTCCAGACTAAACTTGAAAATTTTGGATGCGCACTGACCTTGTTTTTCCATTGAAGTATTTCAAAGTATGAAATACTTTGATCAAAGAAACTTACTCACCAGGAAAAGCAGCAAAATTTTTGAAACACACCATGAGTTTAATTTTATGTGATTTTAGCCGCTGAATTGGAGAATGACATTCGTTTTTTCCTAAGATGCAATAATCTCCCGGAAAGTCTCAAGTTTCTGTGAAATTCCATTTTTTTTCTGCGTAAATTTCGAGTTTCCGGAAATTCTAACAGATGACATTTTCGGATTCATCGCTAAAATTAAACAAAATCGGCTGCCCTGGTCCTTATTTCATCAGTTTTGCTTTAGGCCTGCATGATTATTATTGACATAAATATTGCTCAATACGAAAAAAAAAGAAAAGAAAAGAAAAGAAGAAGGTTCACTCCTAAATTTCAGCGTAGAGACATCGCTCTATGCCTCCGCGGGTGTATAAATTGAAAACACTTTATTAAGTAGATTTTCTTTTGTACCTTAAAAGAATGTTAAGCACCGTGAGTACCTAGGTATATGGTTTTCTTCATATTAATTTCCCAATCTTCGTTTCAGCATGGTACGTTTATACCATCGATTGCAACGAGCCGTAGGATGTCTAGAATTTTTCACCACTCATGAATGGAAGTTCTCAAATGAGAATGTTCAACAACTTTGGTCAATCCTGGACCAGGAGGACAAGGAACATTTTGACTTCGACGTCGCTCCCTTGCAGTGGCGGAAGTATATTGATATCTATGTCAGGGGAACCCAAAGATTTCTACTCAAAGAGGATGTCAAAGATCAACCGGAGGCAAAACGGCATTTACGCAAGTAAGTGTACTTCTTTTCAAGTTTTTCCCGAAAATCATCACACGATTTTATAGCGTAAAAAGGGCCGCATTACAAACTTATGATAATTTGAAAATCCCCTCCGTTTCTTGCGTTATAATTTTGTCCTCCTCAAAACATTAGTAGTGGCACCTTACATCCAAGAGCATTCCAATGTCGCTAACCTTGCAAACATAAACGATCATCTAAACTAGTTTCACCTCTACTCCCAATAAACTATGAATTCAATACGAAAATTACTGTCGCAAAGTTTACTTTTTTCAAAGAATGTACCTAAGTTGCACAGTCCCAGCAACATTGAAATGCTCTTAGTTCCTTTTTGCAAAATGCGATCCAATTGGTTGTTGCTGCAAAAAATTAGTTTCCCACAACCTGCTATACAATGCTCCAGTGACCATGTAAGTTGACCCGAGCACTAACTTTTCGGGAAGAAAGCCTTTCCCCTACCTGGTTTCTCACTTAATATCCGCCCGAGTTTCGCATATCTTCCGTTTCTCCTCATCGCAGCTTCCATCAAACCGCAATTGCCCGGAAACTAGGACCGCACATCTTATCTGATAAAATCGTTCGCCCTTTAGACCGATTCTGGGGGGTTAGGCTAGACTAGTCGATGAGTCAACTGTTAGTCTAATTTCATTACGTGAATGCAGAAGAAAAACGGGGTAAAAGAAAACACTAGTGCGTGATCAATTTTAAAGGACAATTTTTTAATTTCTCCTACGACTTTAAATAGATTAAAACGCGTAATATCCAAAATCTAAGCTCAGATTTGGATTCCTCGTGAAAAACTAATGCGATTTCTTGCATCATATATTAGAATAGCGTGAAGGAAAGAGGTAAAAAAAACACTGATGTGTGATCAATTTTCAAGGACAATTCTGTAAATTCTCTTACGATTTTAAATAGGATAAAATGCGTAATATCCAAAATCTAAGCTCAGATTCGGATTCCTTGTGAAAAATTGATGAGATTTCATGTATCATTTGTTAGAATAGCGTGAGGGAAAAAGGTTTAACGACGCGTACCTATAGATTCTGTCGTACTTCCCCTTTGAACTACGCCGCCGCCTGTCTCCCGAGTGAAACCGAACGGGGAGGCGCCACTTAGCGCCGGCTAAGCGTTCGGTTTCGTCGCGAGGAATTCCTCACGATAAATTCTTATTCTTCCTCCTCCGCTGACCCACTGAGCACTACCCATGTTGCCACGTTGCATTCATATGCTCGAATCAGTATGTCTACGTAACGTCTCTTTCCTTCACGCTATGCTCGGGTACGATCCATGAAATTGTATCAATTTTTAACGAGGAATCCGAATCTGAGCTTCGATATTGGGGATCACGCGTTTTAAATCAAAATCTGTCAAAATTCGAAAATCCAAAATTGCTTAAAATGCTATCTCGGCCCCTGTTCGATGGATTTTTCTGAAATTCGGTGTCAGGAGGTATTTTTCGATGGGAAACTCGAATTTTTAGTCCATTTTTTAAAATTCTCAAATTCAAGATGGCGGACGTGGGCTAAAATACTATCTCGGTTTCTGTTTGTTCGAGTCTTGTGAAACGCGGTATCACACGGTATTTTTCAACGGAAAACTCGAATTTTTAGTCAATTTTTTAAAATTCTCAACTCCAAAATGTTGGATGTGGCCTAAAATGAGCCCCGGTTCTGGCCTCCGTTTCTGTTCGTTAGAGCTTTGTGAACCGCGGGATCAGTGGTACTTTTCGACGGGAAACTCGAATTTTTAGTCGATTTTTGAAAATTCTCAAATCCAAGATGGCGGACGTGGCCTAAAATGCTATGTCGGCTCCTGTTCGATGGATTTTTTTGAAACTCGGTGTCTGAGGGTATTTTTCGACCGGAAACTCGAATTTTTACCATGTTTAAAAATTCTCAAATCCAAGATGGCGGACGTGGCCTAAAATGCTATGTCGGCTCCTGTTCGATGGATTTATGGCGCCCCCTTACTATACATGCCTACTTTTGTATTTCTGTACAGCTGCAAATTTAGGGTCAAGGGGCGCCTGACCGTCCATGGACCAGGTGGAGTTTTTGTCCTGAAAATTTACCTTTAGACGGCAATTCTCTTTATATTTTGTCTATGGTTTTTATGCCCCCCCCCTTTCTCGCGGACTCTCTTTTCACTTTTTTTGCCTCCTTTTTCCTTCCATTTCCCCCCTTCTTCCTTGCTTTCACTGCCCAACCTTGTTTCCTTTTGCTTTTTTCCCCTTGTCCTTTCTTCCCTTTTTTCCTTTTCCCCCTTTTTTTCCCTCTCTTCTCCTTTCGTGGCGCCCCCCAAAGGCTGGCGCGCGCCCGTGTGCGCCGCACGCCCTGCACACGCCCTAAGTCCGGGCCTGCTATGTAATTATGACATTGCTCACATGAATCTGCCCTTAAGTTATTGAATAAATGTGACAATAATTAATTGTGCTTTAAATGAGGTCGATTCGACGGCTTTAAGGGATTATAAGGATGTACGTATTTTAAAGAGCTGACCATCAAGTGAGCCGAAGGAAACAAATGAAGGAAAAATTTGACTATTATGTAATTTCTCTTAGCTTCTGGGCCACCATGATTGAGATATTTTACTATGCATGTCAATCAAGCATTGATACAACCACAATCCTTTTGCATTTTATTCAAAGTGACTGAAAAAAGTAAGACTGAAGTCCTAGTTTTTACTGCTTAGCCAATTTTTATTCTTTGAACCATACTAACTGACCAAATTTATATTTTTCCAGGATGTATTACGTGCATAGATTCACGCAGCTGGTTTTGGCTTTTATTGCATGGAAGATGTTCGCGCGTATCTATGGCATTAATCTTGGATTGTACAGTAATTTCATGGATTTGATATCAAGACTATTAATCATCTTTAATCAAAAGTTTAATCATCTTTTCCGATAACGATAATTTTGATTTGTAAATATACCTACTTAAATACCTACTGCCAGTTGGTCGACAAAAAGTGTACTATAATATGACTTTCATAATAAATTTTAGGAAGAAACTTGGTTCAATTTTTTGTATTTCATCATAATATACCGCGGCGGCGCACAGTGGATCGAGTCAATTACAGGGGTCGGACCTGAAATGTTTGACGGAAACTGCAAATTTTGATGTTTAAGTCGTCACATTTCAAATTTTTAGCGATGCTTCCAAAAGAAAAGTTTACGAGGAAATCAATGAAACCACTTTCAAAACCTCAAAGTTTTGTGTAAACGGAGTCATAAGCTTTTAAAGTTTCCAAATTTCGCCTGACCTCTCCTACTTGAATCACCGTACGGCGGAGGAAAGGGGAGGGGAGTCAATTAAATACGATAATATTTAAACAACTATAAAGGCCATGATGGGAAAAAGTCGCGGCCGGTTGATACCAAATTATCATGATGAGGGACCAAAAAATATATGTACTTTTTCTCTTCTTTTTTTCTTGGACTATTTCCCACATTGGCTCCCATTCAAAAATTCTACATTTGATTTTGGAAAAAGTTACCTCATCAAGATTTTAGGCTCGTATCAGAGAAATCCACGACACTTTCACACGTGATTCAACACATGATTAATTCAGTCAGTTTGCTTTTACCTCGAGCAACTATTTCAACTTTCCCGCGCGAGATCGAATTGCATATTTAACGAATTGAAGGGGATTTGAAAAGTTGTACTGAGGCGTAAGCGTCTTCTGGCAGCCAAATCAAAAGCGCAGCTCCCCGTGCCGCGCTGTTTGTCCTTCGCACTAGTTTACTCCCTTATCGAGAAACTATTCCAACTACCCTGAGATCGAATTGCAAATTCAACAAAATGCAGGACACTCTTTGCTTTAGGACCCACCCGAATTGTCAAACCAAAAATAAGCGTTTAAGTTACTAACAGACTGTTTTAGTTGGTCCTAGGTATTAACGAACAAGAAATCAGGGGAAAATGTTGTTACCTCTATCAGACAGTATAGATGCCATTAAGTCAATAGCTGATAGTGTCTGATAAGAGGCCTTTACCCGTTGAGCCAACCCGACATTCTTATGGAGATTATTCCTCTTTTTGCTCCGCTTGGCTGAATGTCTTCTCGTATTGTGGTATGGACTTATTTTAAATCAATAATACAATTTAAAGTTTAAATGGAATGTTTTCTTGGAACTGAATTTTGCATCGGAGGATGAAATGGTTTTAAGCAACTGACGTGAATTATTTCACTGGAAAGTTTGCGACGCATCGGGAGGTGCAGTACACGTAATTTAAATGTTACATCCACACTTTCGAAAAATGTTGTACATCGAGTATATCTCAGAGGAGGATCTCATATAGGCTTGAAGGGGTGGCTACCGCTCCTTGTAAGCTGCAATTTTTTTATGACTGCATAAGGGCCTTTCTAAAGTGGGGATAATTTAGAACTAGATTTGGTGAGAGTGCCATAAACTTGATTTCCTGAGGATAAATTTACAGGTTTGCGTGAAGAATCAGATCTATGTTTATATATACGTTGTACATTTTTTATCAAATTTGGAACCGTTGATCTAATTTCCCATAATTTTTCAATAGAATCTACTAATTTTTATGGTGGATGGTTATCGAGAAAGCTGTAAGGGACGTGTCGGCTTCATATCCATGAAGAATGTGGAAAGGGGAAAATGATATACTGGATTTAGGAAATGTGTTATGAACAAATGTTACAAAGGGAAGAGTAATAGTTGAAAATTTACCCCCTCCCCTCTTTGGTAACAAGTTTCACAAAAATCCGTCAAACAGTAGCCGAGATAGAATTTTAGGTCAGGACCGCTATCTTGGAGTTTCGAACCATGAAATTAGACTAGAAACGCATGATATCCAAAATTTAAGCTCAGATTCAGATTCCTCGTTAAAAATTAATAGGTGCCGCTACTGCAGTTTTGACCGTTAAGCCGTAGTTTAAGGGCGCTAAAGCCAGGATTGTTATTTCGCAAATCGATAGTTTTTGCAGAAGAATTAAAAATTAAGCAGTAGGAGTAATTGAACTAAAGAATAAAAGGAACTCGAATCTACAATATAATGCAAAAAAATTTGGAAAATCTCGTCATGAAAATACAGAAGATTCGAAAACGCCTTCAATACCTCACGCGTTCCGGAGAGTTCAAATAGTTGTATCCCTGCGCCTGATATTGAAGTAGCGTCCCCGCGTTGTTTTTCGGTTTTCCTGTGCCGCTACTGCAGTTTCGACCGTTAAGGCCGTAGTTTCAGGGCGCGAAAGCCAGGATTGTGTTTCGCAAAAAGAAAATTTTACCAGAATAATCAAAAATTAAGAAGCAAGAATATTCTAACTAAATAATAAAGGAACTCAAATCGACAATATAATGCAAACAAATTTGGAAAGTCTCGTCATGTAAATACAGAAGATTCGAAAACGCCTTCAATTGAAGCGTGATACCTCACGCGTTCCGGAGAGTTCAAATAGTTGTATCCCTGCGCCTTAGCAAGGCGATTGAAGTTTAATATTGAAGCAGCGTCCCCGCTTGGTTTTTTGGCTTTCCTGTGCCACTACTTCAGTTCTGACCGTTTTGACCAGTTTTGACCAGTTTTGACTAGTTTTGACCGCCAGGGGCGGACTGGTCATGGGGGCGGGGAGGCGACCGCCCCCTAACAATTTGCCGAGGAGGTCCCGAAGGGGCCCCCGCGGCGAATTTTTTTCGAGTCATCGTTTTTTTCCCGTAATGTTGTAATTTTTTTAAATTTTGCAATCACTGAGAGGCCCTGAATTCCTTGAAAATTTGTCTCTAAGAGACATGGAAGGTCGACAAAAGCATTTGTGATGAAGGGACCCCTGATGAATCCTGAGAATGGGTGATTTTGAAGTTCAAGTACTGTAGAATCCAACTCCAATAATGCCTACGTGTTTAAATGGTGTGAATTTTTCAAAATTTACCGGGGGAGGGCCCCCGAACGACAGGAGGAGCCCTTACATTTAGGTCTCCTCCTAACTTTTCGACTACCAGTCCGCCCCTGAATAATACAATTTCATATGTCATACGTTAACATAGCATTAAGAGAAGCGTCTAATTATGATTAACAGTAGTAAAATTTAAGTATCATAAACGTCAAAGCTCGTAACCATTTGCAAGTATTTTTGAAGTTTTCTATCCTATATCGTCAGGGTGGGGTCGGGGGGGGGGGGGGTCCTTTTACCGCGTGAAAGTTCAATAAAAATAATAATCTAAATAATGTCTACTACTGTCGGAATAAAATTTAAATATTACAACAACGGAACGGAAAAGGCACCTGAGGTCCCCTGAGGGGAGGGGGGTCAACGGGGCCTACGCGCCGGTCTTCGCTGGTCCATAGAACAATAGCTGCTTTTCTATGGCTGGTCTGGCCATCATCATTGTGATCTACCCCGAGGGGCGCCCGATAGTCAGAGGCGACGGGACAGCCGGCGCACAGTGGATCGAGTCAATCATAGAGGTCGGACACGACATTTTTAACTAAAACTGCGATATTTGACTCGTCATATTTTAAATTTTAAGGGTTGCGGCTAGAGGAGGATTTCACGAAAAAACCACTGGAGCCACTTTTCAAACCCTAAAGTTCTGTATTAACGGAGTTATGAGCTTTTAAAGTTTCCACATTTTTTTCCACCCTCCCCATTGACTCGATCTATTGTGCGGCGCAGCGTAGACTGAAACGGCCGGGCGAGAGGAGAGGCAGAGGTCCAAAGATAAATGAACGTAGGGAAGCGGCAAGCGGCGCACAATGGACCGAATCGATGGGAGAGGTTGGACATGAATTTTTTCCGAAGACCGCATTTAGTCGTTTATTTCGTCGGATATTTTAAATTTTGAGGGGTGATGCTCGAGGAAAATTTTACGAGAGAACCAATGGGACCACTTTTGGAGCCTCAAAGTTTTGTATAAACGGAGCTATAGGCGTTTAAAGTTTCCAAATTGTGTCCGACCTCTCTTACACTGAAAAAAAAAAATCTCGGTGTATTTACCAAGAAAAGGGTAAAATTACTAAGAATTCAGGGTTCTATTTGATCCCAGTTTTTTCTTGGTAAAATTACCATTTATGGAATTGGTAATTTTATCGAGAAATCTCGGTAAAATTATTGACTTTCTCGGTAATTTTACTGATTTCCGGTAAAAACGCCTATATTTTTTATTGACTGTGGTAGAATTACTGAGATAAAATGGCAAAGTTACCGGGAATTGATTACCAATAAAAGTGGTATTCTTACCTGAAAAAAACAGTAAAAATACCGGTTTTTAGGTAAGCTTACCAGTCTGTCTTGGTAAAATTGCCAATAATTGGTAAAAAAAGTGAGATGGTAAAGGTACCAACGGACCTTGGTAAAAACGCTGAGAATTTTTTTCAGTGTATTATTGACTCGGTCCACTGTGCGGCGCGCTTACACGGAAGGACGCAGAGAGGAGCCCGAGAGCTGCGGCGAAGGACCGTAGAGTCCTATTCTTTACTATTTAAGCCATCTATACGCGCCTAATTTTAATTATCGTCCAGGTTGTTGGTCCCCTCTGATGATCCATTCAGCTCATCGGTCTCTTGTCGGGGAGCCACGTGGAGGTCGAAAGCGGTAGATTATTGGCCACGGTAACTGTCAACAGAGGTAAGTGACGGCGGATTGGAAGGCTCAAACATAAAAATCACATGCTTAAGAGGAATTTAAGGACGAAGGCTTGCTCACAGTTTCTTACAGGCACGCACACATGTCCATTTTTACACTCACATTATAAAGGTCAGGAATTAATGATACTCCTGACTCTCGTATTGGGCAAACATTTTCCGTCTCTCAATTTTATTTAAAGTATCGCAATGGCTCGCCCGTCCAAAAGAGACGGAGTTACGAGGCGTTTAAATAGTTAACCTACGGAACAGGGCATCTATCATCTAAAAATATATTAAGTATATTTCCTGACGATAAGATTGTGGCAAAAGTAGGGAAATTTTTTATAATTTTCCAAAGACGCTACGATTCCTCTGCCTCGGAGAGAGACCCCCTCCCCTTCGATATATCGATGACTTAAGTCGACGGATTCGTAACTTCATTACAAAGTTTAAAAATATCCGATTAGGTTTCATTTTTTTAACACTTACATGCCCAAGCCAAGTCAAAATGACCCGAGGCTTGCCAAAAAAAAAAAAAAAAAAATCGTGGCTCACCGATCAGGGCCGGATTCACCTACTTGCCGCCCATGGGCCACCTGTATTTTTCCGCCCCCTTCTCATTTGTTTTGGAACATCAGATCGTATTCGACAGCGGTTCGATGTATCGTTTGGTTCAAAACAATAGAACATAACCCCATACAAAAATTTTAGGATTTAATTTGGAAAAGCTGAAAATGAGAAAATTCCAAAAATTTCACTTTTCATTGCCGCATTTGGTACTCGAGAGAATAAAAATCCGATCACATGAGACCCGTTTTACCTCAGATTTCTAAATTGACTTTTGAGGCTGTGGTTATACATATTGAACCAATCGATATCAATATAATCTCACCTGTGTGATCTGTCGAATACGATTTAGAAAAACAATCAAGTGAACATGTCGGTGGGAGAGGGGTGTATGAGACGCGTTCACTCGAGTTGGGCACATTTTTTGTGGAAGCCCTGTCAACACTAACAAAAGTTTAGTTCCGTAAACCCATCCCTGTTTGGACAAGGCCTTCCATATATAAAAAACGAACGAAAAAAAAAATAATGAAAGAACAAACATAAATGTGATTAATAATTTTAACTTCCACCGCTGCGCCGACCGCACCGTGTTGGCGCAATGCGTGAAGTATTCATGCAGTCTTGTAGGCGCTATGCGTTTCACGCCGACTGCTGCTAACCGCAGTGACTTTGACTTTTGACTTGACCTATCCATTCAGAAAATACCACTACTCACTTATCTCCATAAAGAGGAAACGAAAAGAAAAGCGAAATTATTTATTGTAAAAAAATGAGAGGTCGCGAATCATCGGCAAATAATCATTGCATTTTTTCCGAACATCGGCAACCGTGTATGGACAGAGTGAAGAAGAAAAACATAAGTTGTAAACAAACGAGTACAACAAAATCGTCAGTGTCGGTGATAAGTTATTATTAAATTAGTTAAAATAAACATATTAAGTGAATTGTACATATTTTTAAAATGTTGGTGAACAATGTTAAAACCATTAAGAGTGGGAAGCAACGAATGAGTGATCATCAGAAAGGCTTGCTCGTTTCGTACATGCAACGCCACCCGTATTTTGCGAAAACAGGTCTTTGTCCCGGGTCTCAAGATCGCCAAATGGCCAAAAAAATGTGGGACAGAGTAACAAACTTACTGAATTCTGGAGGTCCTGCTCAGAAATCAAGTTCAGGCTGGAAGCAGGTTAGTGCAGTATCATTTTGACCATTCTAGCCTTCGTAGCATCATCCTCGCAACTGAATCAGAGCGAAGCGCAAATCACCACTACACCACAAGAGATTACAACCCTTCTCCGTATGATCATCTGATGTTTCATCAATTTATCGTGATCTCAGATGTCTATCTTGTGTACAGTAGAAAAACCTTTTATTCAATGACTGAGAATACGCAAATCAAATGGTGTTGATATTTTGAAAGTGCCGGTCTCGCATTTGACTTCTATTACAAGGAGGGATAACCACCCCTCCATTATATAAGTTTACTGCTTCAAACCTATCCCCAAATGTTGTATCAACATATATTTTACACTTTTTGATAATCGCAGCTTGCTGCCATCAATCCAAGTGTGTCACCTGTAATGTTGAAAACTAGATTTGAAACTTGACTCAGGTGCCTTGTTGAAGTAAACTGTTTGGGACTGTCTGGAAATAAAATTACCTGATTTCAAACAATTGGCACTATCAGACTCTGTTAGACTTACCCGATGGCTTGTTTGTTTATGTACAAAAGCCGAATGTTTCTACCAAACGTTCAATGATCTCAGGAGGTCGATAGGACCGCTGGATTGCGTGTGGAAACCGAAGAATCAAACGGAATTGGACAAGTTCACTTCGACAACGCACCTCTCATCTGAACTTTGATCTTAATGGCCACCCTCCTCATGGGTGAAATTCAAGACAGATGCACTAAAATTGTTGTATTTTTCTGCCCTTAATGTCACATGGCATCAGGACATCGTGGGTACTCTTGCATGCCCGTACTCTCTGCGCATTGTGAGTCTCTGAAATGATGGCTCAAATTCAATTGCAGCATCATTATTTATCAGCCTTGATAGAACTTTGTCAGTCAGTTTTTATCGAGCCGATAATCATCTTCTGTCTAGATGTGATCGTAGATTCCTCATCACTCATCAGAAAATGAACTTGGAAGTTTAACACAATTGCTTTATTTTCTCCGGATCCTTTTATATACAATAATTAAACTGTTTGATGCATGCATGAAATAAATCCTTACAGTCGGCATGTCTCCACAAATGTTTGCCTCAAAAGAAAAAAAGCTAACTTTTTTTCTGTTTGACATACCTAAGTACAAAATTTCTTTCAGTCAATTTGAACTGGAACTATTTACCTCAATTTGTCTTCTGGACCACTCACTGTGGATCCTGTAACTATCTTCCACAAAGGAAGTTTAGTTTCTCCAATCTAAAAATCCCTGTAATCATACCATAGTTCACTATTCTTGTCTTATTCATTTTAGACATGGGCGGACATGAAATCTCGAGTAAAATTAAAAGCAGGTGAAATACAGCAAGCACAAAGAACTGGAACTGAGGTTCCACTTCAAGGATCATCTGGTCAAGCGGCTCACCTGAATGAAACCGAAGAAGCAATCTATGGTCTCCTAGGCGGAACTGATTGGATTGGAGCGACTGAAAATGGAATGGGGACACACTTCGTCAGCGTAAGCGTAAGATTTTCTTTTTCTTACTGCAATTAGCAAGTTATAGTTTTTTTTTAATGCATTCCAGTGGAATGCTTGGATCGCTCTCTTGCAGTGGTAGATGAGCAGTTATGTGCAATCCTTGCCTCAAGCCAAAACGCAGATGACCGGATCTATGTTCCAGGGATAGAATAAAGCCCTAAAGATAGCAAAGCTGTAGATGCCACCATACCTTGTTGCTTCTTCAAGCTCATTTTAGGGTGTTCTCATGAATTTTCTCAGAATTTTATTTTTGCAAGCCATAGAGCACCCAGAGCCATGGTAGAATTGCAGAGGCTATCATCACTTTTAAGCTTCCAAAGCCAGTAAGTACAGACTTCTTTGCATTTAATGCGCTTTCTATGATTCCATCAATGATTTTAGATACTATTGACAACTTTTCTCTGTCAGTTTATGCCTCCTTTTAATATGCAAAGAAAGCAATCCTCTTTCTTGAACCTCAAAATTTCACTGGCTTAAATGTTTGACTCTTTTGATATCTGCTGCTGTGAGCAGCTGCCCATTTTTAGTTTGTAGGCACTATAATTTTACTCTCTTTTACATGAAGATCAAGAAATGTTAGAACCTCCTTGACATTGCTGTTCTAGTGTGATTGTTTGTTGTCACATTGGATATTGCAATCACTTGACTCATTTTCTTTTTTAGAATCTCACCGACGAGCAGTCTCCCACCTCATCCCTGGACCTCATGGATGATGAAGGTTTGTGTAGTTGATTTCTTCAGAATTACTTTTTAAAGTGAAGTGTTTTTTAAGTGAAGTTTTCTGCTGGAATCGTAACATGATATTATAGTACGATATTCTGCATTTAGCTGCCTCATTTGTAGATTTCTATTTCTTTAAAGGTCATCCAGGTACTCAAGTTTTATTCAACTATTGTATTTTTCATGAATAAGAGACTGGACCTTCCACACAGCCTAATTCAGTCGAAATCGTGCCTGCTGAACTTTGTAAAATAGCACATGAGGACAGTTTTATTAAAAAACGCCAATTTTCATGTATCGATGGATCCTTATTAAATTGAAATATACTGTTTTCGTTACCAATACAGGGCTTTTCCTGAAAGGGTCAAGTCAGAAACTCCGTAAGATACAAAAGCTGGTCATAGAATTTGAGTTGAAAAGTGTTGTTAAGGCTTTTTATAATGTAATAAGAATGACTTATTTTATTGAAGTACATGAAGGATGTTTTAAAAGTCTCAATGGACTCAAATAAATAATTCATCCATCTATAGAGTAGTATCAAAAATCAACATCTATGGTCACACTTAACTGTTTTTCATTTTTCACCTTCAGTAACAAAGAAGAAGAATGATATAAATGTTCATTAATTGAAATTCAAAATACAAGCCGTAAGAATAATGGTGATAACATTTTAATTTGAAATGCCATTTTATAGACTCAGGCAATTTTAAAGTTACCTGCAATGCATTCAATGCCATCAAAGGGTACAAAATGAGATCACCTATGTGTATTTATTCTCAATGAAGAGAAGTATCTTTAATCTTATGATAAAGAGATTATTTTTTTCCAATCCAAAGCAAATATGCACTCAAAATGAATCAATGTGCATAGGTCAGGCCAGTATGAATTTCTTGCCTGATCATTATCTCACTGTTTGATTCTGATAATAAAAAGGGCCAATTTACAAAATTTGTTTCATAGGCACTTGTCAAGCCACCTATTTTACCCGTTTTGCCTGCTTTGACTTGCAGGAGCTGTGCACCTACCTCGTGTCGACTTTGTCTCAAGACTGGAAACAAACCCAGTCAAAATTAATCGTTTCATCCTCCCGGCATATCACAATCAAACAGGAGATAGCAAAAACCAAATGCCCCTCACCATCACATATGAGCAGTTCCATAGTCAGTCAACAAAAGAAAGCTCCTCTTCCTCATCAAGGCCACCCTCAGCGCCTGCAAGGCTTATGGAACCAGCAAAGAACGGCTCTTTCTGTTTCACATCACAATCTGGCCAAGCGCAGTTTTTTCAGCTGCCACCCTCTACAAGTTCCACACATTCACCTACTCTCTCTCCGCAAATGCCATCATTTAATTATGTGTCCTCAACTCCATCATATAGTAGTATGTATCATCTAAATTTTACACAAAAGAAGTCTATTATGTAGTATAATCTAATCTGCTTATCCAACAAATGAAAGGTTCTAGAAAAAAAGTGTTAGAAAAAGCAGGCAAGCCTAGTTCCAAGAGTGGAGTTCTGTGACTAATTGCAAGAGCAAGCTTTAGCAGTAAGTGCATGCTGATTTTACACTCCTTGTCAGACGTTTGTTCTGAGATGCAGAAATTTCCAAGCCTTCCCATTTTGAAAAAACTTTTTTTCCCTCAAAAATTTCAAAATGATGTCCTTTTCACTGCTTCTTATGAACTGATTGCTGCTATTTACCAAAAAATTCACAATTTTCAATGGATTTCTATACAGTGGTGATTTTCACTTTGATTTTGCCGATAATGTACATTTTATTAATACTTCATTAGAATTAGAAAATTTATTTTTGACTTTAATTATAATTTTTGAAACTTCTTGGCTTTGTTTTCCTCCAAAATGGTGTGGACCTAGCACCATTTCTCCAGCTTGTTACGTACAGTTTAGGCCAATTCTCAGTGTTTTTTTCCCTCACTTATACCCTAGAATGACCCGTTTTTGAGGCCTTCCCATTTTTGCACGCGACTAATGGTGACCTGCCGGTTGCATGGTTTAGAGGTTTTGTACCCCTGAATTTCTCTTAGAGCGATTGAATTCAAGTAAATGCTCTGCTCCTAGGGTAGCTTGCTGAGGGTTTTCTGGGATGAAATTATATCTTAAAGATCAAAAATTAATGCAGAATCAGTTTTCGTCGTTTTAATACCATGCACCTCTAACCAAAAATTTTCTCATTTACAGAAAAACATCCTGTGGATGATGACCAAAAGTCTGATAATGATGACAACGACGACTCAGATTTTCGGAAACCAACTGGAAAAAGTAAGTTTCATCAAGTTTCTCATTGGCTATCATGAACTGATTATTATTAACAGTATTTCTAATGAATGGATATTGACAGTCAGGGCCGGATCCACGATTTTGCCCCACCTAGATTCTAACATTTCCAGCCTTTCTTAGAAGACTTGAAAATCAAATACAAGGTTGGCATCTTTGGAATCTGCCACCTTGGGACAAAGCCCATGGTTAATAATAATGACTATAGAGCGATCACTTGATATCCAGCATCTTGACTCTGACCCATGCCACAAGCAAGTAATGGGAGTAATGATTATTGATGTATTCAATATATTAAATCTAATGAAGGTACCTACGGCAATGTCGAAAGATTAAATTACTTTTTTTGCGCCACTGCCTTACTTAATGAGGTGAGGAGGGGGAAACCTGGTCCATCTTTGCCCAGCATTGCAAAAATTTGGAATGGCGTCCCTGGGCAGCACCTTCATTTTTTGTCCTCCAAAGGCAAAACCTGCATGGTTCTGTGGACATGTTTGATCTCCATCATTCATAACTGTGACTATATTTTCATATTTTCATTTCGTGTCTCTGTTTAAGTTTCTGTCTCATTTGCACTTCTTTTGTCTGTTTACGTAGAAAAAAGAAAAATGACCTCAGTTTATCAAGAAACAACTGAACTGTATGCAAATGAATGTAAAGAAATGCGAAATGCCACAATGGTAAGTTCTTTTTTTCTGCAAAAATTATATAATCTAATTTAACTCTAATATAATATAATGTCGTTATATGGTTTTAGTTTCACTTGATTTCTTATAATTTACAAGTATAAAAAAAAAACAACAATTTTTTGATACTTCATAGTTCCTTTTGATTTAATTTTCTCACTTATAGTTCTATTTGTCAATCCTATTATCAGATATTAACTGGAACTAAGGAGTTGCTCTGATTTTGGTTGAACCAGTGCAACACATATTATGCCTTATGGCATTACATGAAAATTTCGAAATGCCATTTTTGATTACTTTAAGTCTGGTGAAATAATTAAAGAAAAATGTTTGCAGACATGTTTTGAATTACTTTGGAAAAATGAATTATGAAGAAGAGGTACGAGCATGACACAATTTGAAAGATGCACTACCCACCCTGCAAGAGTTTCTTTTTAATTTTGAATTTCTGATAAAACCAGGATTTATAGTGAACCATGAGTTGCTTCTTTTTACTGAAATTCTGGTCAACCATCAATGGTGACTTCCTTAAATGTTTAAATTTTAATTTTGGTTTTTCTGATGTTTAGAAAGTTAATTTTTTTACTTCAACTGTAGATTCAAAACAAGGTCCGTGAAATAAAATTATTGAGTTATTTCCTCTTTTTTCACCTTGTACATTTTTTTATTTTGTTCTACTTTACCTTGTAAAATTCATGAAATATTTATTTTGTTTCAGCTGGGAATCGAGGCACTAAAAAGTTTGAAAGATAGCATTGAACTGCAAACTGCTGCAATAAAAGAAATGACACATGCAATTATGGGACTTTCAGCTGCTGTAACGAATGGTTCCCTGACACACGCTCCCGTTGGCCTGTCATGATCTCAAATCCAGAACCCTGGTTGTTTGTCAATTCTCCCTGTCATAATCAATTTAATGAAATCGAATTGAATGGAGTAAAACAATGCTATTGAGTGTAGTTAGATTCACATGAAGAACAACAATGTGATTCTTTTGGTTTTCTGCATTTTTAGTATACATACTACGTACCGAAATAGGGCTCATAAAAATTTATATCGCAAAAAAAATCCCTTAATTTGAGGAAGCATTTTATTCTTTGTTCATAATATATTTTACACATTCAATCAAATTGTTAAATCAGTTTGAATATACATGTATCCAAAATCAGAGCTGCTTATCTACAGAATCAGCAACTATTACTAATTACTCCTCACAGAATTGGCTTTATGTAGGTATGTATGTCTGAACATATTTATTTAGTTCTGCTCAGCTTTCTGAATTTTATTATTCTTTCCTACTTTGGTCTAGTTTTCATGAGCCCTATGTGTTAATATTGGTCTCTAGCACAACATTTATGAACTGGTTATCGACCTGAAGTTTAAACTTTCCGTAGTGTTTAAGATTCTCAAGTGCCTTTTTTTTTTAAAAATTTTTACTCTAGAATATCAATTTTTCTAAGAGTGCTATTTTTTTTTTTTTTTGAAGTAAGTACCTACCAGAAATCCAAAATTCCTAGCAATTAACTTTTGAAAGTACTTGTCTCCTTCACGGATATTTAGCAAATTGAAATTGCCTTTTCTCATACTGGCAAATACTAAATTACCTAAGTGTCATGCAAGCAGTTTTTAAATACTCTCTCCTCTGGTACAATTTTTACTGACATCATAATTTTACACCTAAACTGGTGCCAAAAAGAAAACTATATTATGTATTATCCTTGAACTTGACTTTTTGCCAAGTGCGTTTTCTCCTTAAAATTTTGCTGCCAATTTCAAGTTTCACATGAGGCAATGCAGGTGGATATGAAGATAACCTTAAAGATGACGTTTTTCTTTTCACACAGCAATCTGAGTGTCATTACGCAACAAGAATACAAAAATTAAAAGAAGGGCTTTTTTCTTCATTTTGTAAAGTGGCAAGAAGACACCATTCAAATAACATTGCAAATATTTCTTTCCTTAAAGCTTTCAAATTGTTATACATCGCTATTTCAAAATTCCTGAGAATAAGAACATTCTTTTCCCCCCAATTGAGGGGTTGGGTGCAGAAAGGACATTTCTTGGTTGCGCTGTTTCAGAATTCTCAAAGCTAATTTATATTTCAAACAGGAAACTGTTGGATGAATTTTCTGAAGTTTTTTGTTTCCAGCATTGTAAAACCATAAAGAAAATTCAGTGTCAGTTTCAAAGAATTCTGTACATTTGCTTTAATTGTAACAGATGAAACCTTAGCAGAAGTTCTGAGACATCGCAAGCAAGGTATGCCTATCTGCACTCAGCGCTTCAATTAATGGTGCCGGTATTAAGACATCAACTATGCAAACTGCAGTTTTGAACTGATAAACTAAATATCTGTGGGCATGATAGCTGTAACAATTCAAACCCATAGACTGTTGTTGAGCGAATCGTATGTTTACCCAAGCGCATAGCTATGTAATATGAGAGGGCTGGTTTTCCTTTTTCCGTTTTATTCACAAACAGTATCTACCCTCATCAATAATTTGCTAAATGATATTGTTTCTGCATCACGCCAACTATCGCATCGTCAGCGGTCTCAAAACTACTTTTTGAATGTATCAAAAACGGTATTGTCAACATCGAAAAAAAAAAAAAAAAAAAAAAATCATGGGAATCGGGAATTTTTGAGTAACTGATGAAAACTGAATAACATTTTTACATGAAGAATTTGCAATGTTACTTGTATGGGGTCTTCATTGTGTTTCGGTCCTTTTTTTCTTATTCTTTGTCCATATTCGGGCACGTATAGATGAAATAATGATACATATAAAGCTTCATCGTAGTTTTTTGTTTCTTTCAGAAGTTTGTTTTGTCTCTTATAATTTGTACTCGATTCATCTAGAGTGATTCACCTAGCTTATGAAACAAATAAAATAAATGGCAGAAGGTTTATTGATGTCCTACTCATGTGATATCATTACTACTTCAAAAAAATTTCTCAAATGATTTATTTTAAGGTAAAAAAGCTTATCGGTAATTGAATACCCACCCAGAGTATGTAATGATTTTTTGCAATTCTTAAAGGTTGGTAGGTGAAGATAGCGCCGAACAGATTTTGTCAAGCTTAACATTGTGCTGTATGCATATTTCCACCTTGATTGCATATTGACTTTTAAGTAATCCTTATTTTTTTCATTATGTATGTAAATACCTAAGTATCATGAGCTCTGTCGCCCTTTGACCTGGAATTTTAATGATCAGAATGAGAACGAACGGTATTGCATTAGAACTGCCTGTATAATTTTTTAGAATTTATATTTTTCATTGGTGATGTTATCAATCTCAAATAAAGTTTCTTTTTCAGAGAAATTAATTGTATTAAAAGAACAGGGAGGGAAGATAAAATGATAGGTAACCGTCAAAGACTGAGTTCGGAAAAAAATCCTTCAAAAGTCCGTTTAAACTGTAAGCTATGAATTCCAATTGGAGGTTACTTAAAACAAAGTGAAAAGTTTTCCGCCTTTTAAAACTTTTATCTGTGCCTGTACAATTTCATCTATGTTTTAATCAGTCCAAATAGTTAGAATCCTCTCATTGAGTTTCTAGGTTTCTGAGATTTTCGTAAATTCTGTAGCCTCTTATACTTTTCTCTCTAGCTATCATATATAAGTATTAACATCAAGCAGGATATGTGCGCAGTGGTGTTTAAATAGTTTTTCCATTATTTGCTGCATTGCAGGTCAGTACCAAGGCCCACACCAACACTGTTGTAATACCAATCGATGTAACTTTAGAGAATATTGTGGGTCTTTGTGTAATGATTGGCCATACTAAAAATTGAGTTTCGACTTCTGAAATTTGTCCCTCTTCCTAGTGTCACCTTCAATGGGTTTATCTTTTTCATTTTTATTGCTCCTTAACTCATCATTTTTGTGTAGCTAAAATTTTGTCGATACCGCAAAGATAACAGACTTTTTCTTCGAAAGCATGTAATTTGTTGCTCTCTATATGGATTTACCATTCTCTCACTTGTTATCATAAGATTTTTCATCAGTATTTGTTCCTTTCCTTTAATTTTTCTCCGTTTTAGAAAGAAAAATTTATGTATTTATTTTGTGTAAATTCTTTACTTTAAGCTGTCGTAGTAAAAATTCCATAATTTTTAATCAGTGTAAAAATGTTTCCACTGATCTTAGAAAATTAATTAAAGAGCTGAAAACTACCCGAGCATTTTAATACGGTATTTTCTAGGGTTAAACGGTTAGAATGTAGAAGTGTTATCTATGGGTCAAGATAACCCCTTTTTTCTATTCAGTTTTCCCAGTCATAACTATGCTGGCACCGCCGCCGAGTTACTTTTGGAAACGATTTTATGGAGGAAAAAAGGTCTTATTTTGACCCACGGAGTACACCCCTGTAGTGTGGTCTTCCTGTTTAATCTCGAGAAATTCTGTTTAATATTGTAAAAGTTGGTTAGACCCTCGTTTTTTAAGCAATCCTCTTACAACTAAGGACTTAAAAATTGTGCTATTAGAAGTCAGCTCTCTATGAACTTCCTACCAGAGCTCGAAAAATCCATTTTTGTGTAATTTAGTAGTAGGTACTGTTTTCCCAATCCCCTGAAAGACAAAGTTGTAAGATAGCAAGACTACTGAAATTCGGTCGCATCCATTTTTTGTGAAATAGATCATTCAGAGTTTATCTCTGAAAATGATGAGTCGCAGCATTCTCGAATAATTTTATAATTACTTTTTTTTTAAAAAAAAATTAATAATAATCATCATAATAATGATGGTCTGCATAAGCTGTTATTTTAGAAGATAAATACATATAACAGTCATAGAAGCAAATGTGTCAGCATTTTTCGGGATTGCGCGACTGGATATGAAACTAGTCAATTGTGCTGTGCTAAAATATTTTGAAAATTATTTGATTTCCCCCTCTTTTCTATAGGTTCAAATGTATATAGTCCTCTTTACTTTTTCCATCCTTCATCATTCCATAATATTTTCAAAAATAAATTGTGCAGACAATGTGGTTGTTTTAGTAACATTCCATTCATTACTGAACATTATCTGTTATGTTCAGTAATGAATGATAAGTTAGTGAAACATTCCTTTTTCTCATATCTCAGTTTATACTCAAATTGGGTTTTTTAAACTCAGAAAAGAAAAAAAATCAACCGAAATCTCCTGCGACTTTGAAAGGGTTTTTATGTGTAATTCCATATTTTTTCAGTCCTTTCCCTTCATTACTTTATAGTAAAATACTACTACTATTACTATTACTACTTTTACTTTACAGTAGTGGAAAATGTATAAACCTATGTTTGGCACAATACATTATTTTTTTTATGTAAAGTTGACTTCTGCTTTTTTCAGCCCTTCTCCCCTTGCAGGAAGTTCAGAGAAGAACAAAATGAATTTTAAAAATTTTCCTTAGAAGGCTCTGTTTTCTAAACCTTCTACTCACCAGAAAAACCTTCTTCAACTCCCTAATAAAATTTGAGGAGAAGAATGTAAATAAAGGAACACAATTGCGATAAATTATTTTTACAGTTTAATTATTTTTGAACTTGAAAATAAGTAAGAAAAAGAAGCCTAATGAAAAACAAAACAAACTAACTGAGATGAACAATATTTACGTCAAATGTACAGAATATAAATGAAATAAGATACTGGATCACTTCATAAATAATTATGAAAATATAATTGAATTTAAGTTTATACAAAGTGAGATGAATTTCAAAAACAACTAATCAAAGAAAAATAGGATTAATGTAGCATTACTCATTTACACTAATAATCACAGATGTTTTGAGAAATTAAATGAAACCTGGAAAAGAAGAGGAACAAAATCAATTGTTAAGTAGGAAAAACTACCTTTTTAAAATGACTGGCTCATTACAGGACTGACTAATATAATAGAACAGGGAGCGAACGGATCTTAAATTATCGAAAAGAAAAAGTTACAATTATATTGCTTTCGATGTCAATTCCATTGTTCTATCATTAAATATAGCCAGAAACTTGACTTGTCAACTGCTCTTTCAACTATTTTCTCTAATAAAAATAGAAATTAAATCAAACTGAGGCTTTGGCTTCTTTCTATTTTCTCAACTTTTCAACCAAGTTGAAATCACAATAATTTTGTCCTTAAGATTTACTCCTGATTTCATTCATACCTACAAAGTATAAAACTATCTTTATCATTATAGTAAATTTACATGGTGTCATTTTTGAAAAATAATGAAACTAGTGCAATAAGCATGCCGCAAACTTTCAATCTTTAAATGTCTTGTTATGATCTAGGTATAATATTATAATTCGCAAAATTCAAACAACTGGGAACATCAGATAGAAAAAAATACCTAAGGGACTCAAAACGGGTACGCACAATGTTAAGTCTTAACTGAAAATACAGAAGGTACACAAAGTAAAGAGAATTAAGAGGGATATTATGACTTATAGCTCTTTTGCTGTCAAACGGTTTTTGGTAAAAATCATAACAAAAATAATTTTTAGATTATCTCTGAACTGTATACGCCACTTTAGGAACGAATTATAAAAGAGGATACTTGGAGGCTGAGCACAAATGACTTACTTTGGATGACTCAGTGATGTATGTATGATCTTTGTACAGTACAGACTAAGCTTGTACATCCACAAAAAAGAACAAAAACAATCATACAACTTACCTACGGCTGAACTATTGCTAAATAATTTTCTATCAAGTAATTGTGCAAATATTAAACATGTTGCATAACAGAATCATCAAATGTGATGGATCGTTTCTTCTCGATGTAGAGACAATTTGTTCTTTCATTGGCTACAGTTGATTTCCCACTGAAAAAAAAAATGGAAACTGTAATGTGATGTTATTGTTTCATTTTCACCTTCTTTTATCAACTAATGAGACGTTCCTTTAAGTAAAAATAGGAGGAGAGACAAATTCTTGAATGGCAGACGTATGCTTTATTCTGAATTTTGAAGAAGTTAAAAATCCATACGGGATTATGAGAATTTTCACTTTTAACCAAAAGAAGGCTAATTATGAGTAATAATTTGGTCTTGATATGACTACATGAGACACTTAAGGGGAATCAATGAGTTAGGAATTTTTTGAATTGAATACATTTCATCAATAGACTCATAATGTCCGTGTAAAATCAAAGGAAATTAATTATTGGAAAAACATCATTGTTCTCATGCTGGATAGAGAAAACTATAGATGGCTAGGGAAAAATAAATAATATTTAGAAGTTTCCTTACTTCAAATTCTGCAGATTGAGCTTAGCTTTTTTTGACTGGATGATCTGCTTTTTGATTTTTTCAATGCATGGTAGAACAAGAAGCAAGAGCCCCGAGATAGCTATGAACACACCAGAGAGGTAGAAAGACAAATCGTACGTTCCAGTCACGTCTGACAACCAACCTTGAACAAAATTAACACGATTACAAATTAATTGAAGTTTAGAGGAAAGTAGTGGGACATTAACTGTAGGTGTGGAGGTAGTGAGAATAGGAAATATATATATAAGAATGGTTCATGAAGTCTAAGAAATTAGAGTGGTGTAGTCACTTAAAGAGAGAATTCCAAGATGTGGCATCAACTCAAATGCTGAAATACCTTGTAATTGAGAGGTTATATTAGTGATGATATAATTTTATTGAAAGGTACCCAACCATTCAGAGAAACTTGATTTATGAAAGGGTTTTCCCAGAAAAACAATTTACTGTTCACGTCTATTCACTTAAATGAGAAGGGAAACTTTGCTTCTGATAAATAACTAGTTTTTCTGTGTAGTGCAAAAAAAGTTACATTAATAAAATTACCTAATGAATTTTCATAATGCATTTGGCTTTAAATTTTAAGCCTGTAAAATTTTGTTATTATTTGATGTTCTTTACCCCCTCCCGAGCTTTAAAAATCAAAATTTCTATTTTACAATACTACAAAAAGCAAAGCTGAAAAGGGAATTTTTCAGTATTTTTATACAAAGTTTCTAATTGAGATGAGCGACTGTAAATACCTCCTCATAGTTGGAGGGGCCCTATTTTTCCAAATTTTTCTTAAAATGTTTTTAAATAAATATTCCATTCATTTCTTAGCTCACAAAATCAATTTTTTGTCTAAAATTCCATTTAATGACTCCCTTATCCCTCAATTAACATCTTAATGATGACAGACTTGATCGACAAGATTAGATAGAGTCAAGCCTAGCCCACCAATGAGCATGCTTATACGTGCTGCTAGCGTATGCTTATAAATACTCTTGTATGCAGTTGTATTTTTTTCATTTTGAGGACATTAATCCTTTTCAATGCTTCAATTCTGATTCAATAGTGTTGTGCTCATTTGTGTGTGCGTGGCAAAGAAATAATAAAATTAGAATAAATAATGAAATACAGGAGTGGAAATAAATAAATCTTAGACACTTTTTTACCTGCAAGAGGTGGACCGATTAGATTTGCAACTCCTTGAACTAATAATAGTAATCCATAAGCATTGGTGAATCTCTCGAGTGAAATAAGCTGAACGAGGATTATGGAGGTCAGAGAATAATTAGCAGCAATAAAAAGGCCAAAAGCACCAGAGACAATGAAGTAAGCTTCGTAAGACTTTAGAAGAGGAATCAAAGAAATCACAAGACCACAGAGTGTCATTGAGATTGCATACAGCACATTCACATTCACCCACTTACAGTCTCCGGCCCAACCTAAAATTATCTGTAACAAAATATTATAATCAGTACATGTTAAATTAATATACAGTGAGTTCATGAATGACGGAGCTCAAATTAACTGTCCTTTTTCCATTTCATTCACAAAGACTATCAAAGCTAAGTTATACTTTCAGTTAAAGGATGAAGTATTGGGGACAAAGCCAGATGCAGTGCAGGAGTGGACAAATAAATTTAATTGCTTACAATCCACAACTTGATGAAAAGATGGAGCCATCCACCGAAAAAGAAATCTACAGCTTAAATATGCAGGACTAACTTGATCGTTCTTATATAATGGAATCTTTGAAGTAGGCACCCGCTTTTTGAAGCGATGAAGATAAGTAGCGTATGCACCGTGCCCCGTCATAAATTGTAAAAATCTACTGTTCCAAGTCGTCTATAAAGCCAAATATGGAGTTCTGGTATCAGGGTTTTAATCCAGAACTTCTTCGGTTCGTCGTCCCATTCAATTTGCCATCTTGCCATTTTGTCTTTTTCTATTTATCGTTATGAGATACGAAGTTTCAAAAATCCCTATCTCGAGATGACTAAAATGTATTTAGGCACCTTTCAACTCTGGGGCGCTGATATATTCACCTTTGATGGTCACTTAAGAAAGTATTTTCTTGAAAAACTTTGCTAGGTTTCCATTTTGAAAATACAATTAAAGAGGCAGTTTAAAAGAAGGAAAAATGTAAAAATAAATTGAATACTTACTTCACCAACCATGTTGAAAATACCGATTGCAGAAATAAGGTAGGTTGCATCCGTCTTTTTTACATTATTGTACTTGATGGCGTCATCAGCCAGGTAAACATATGGAACATCATACCACGTATAAAGCAAAAAATTGGATAGAGCAAACAGGAGGAATCGAATATTACTGAAGTGTGAGAAATCAAGCATGTCTGTTAGTAAGTACCATAATTCTGACAATCCTGCATACCACTGAAACAAAAACCAAAAAGTATGTTTTCACACACAAAAGCGACAAAAGGAGATAGAATTTGAAATGAATTACAAAAATTTGTCCACAAGCCGAAAATATTTCTTTAAATTCAAAAATTTCCCTAATAGTGCGGGGGCATACGTAACAAAACATATGTCCCGTGTGCAGATTCGTGAAGGCATATTGTGTGATACATCAATCTCTTCGTTTTGATGTCTAGAAAAAGAAAATCGATGATGGCCATCTCAAATTTCATACAAACCCCCCCAAATTCAAGATGGCGGCCAAAATGGCGGTTTTGGGGTGAAAAAATTTAAAGTTTGCAAATACGTCGTGTCGGGTGTCGATTCTTATGTATTTTTGATCGTAGAATCCGAATTTTCAGTCAAAAGTTAGCCCAAAGGTCATTTTTAGGCCAAAATCCAAGATGGCGTCCAAAAATACCTCTTACAGGTACTAATTTGCCTATTCGGGTCTACATGCATTGTGAGGTATCAATTATTAGGTTTTCAGGGTCGTAGAGTCCGAAAATGAGGTCCATTTTCCGCTGCGGCTCTCAAGAAGCCCTAATATCAAAGATGGCGCCCAAAATGGCCACCGGTCTTGCGGATGAAACTGCCGTTCAGGGCAGCTATAACAAACAATACGTTCAAAATTAAGTTTCTTGGGTCAAGAAGTTCGAATAGGAGATCAGATGTTTACTCCTACAAAAAATTAAGCCTCCGAATCGAAAATGGCTGCC
>NW_017547299.1:444729-463353 GCF_001854935.1 Bemisia tabaci | reverse complement strand
GGCAGCCATTTTCGATTCGGAGGCTTAATTTTTTGTAGGAGTAAACATCTGATCTCCTATTCGAACTTCTTGACCCAAGAAACTTAATTTTGAACGTATTGTTTGTTATAGCTGCCCTGAACGGCAGTTTCATCCGCAAGACCGGTGGCCATTTTGGGCGCCATCTTTGATATTAGGGCTTCTTGAGAGCCGCAGCGGAAAATGGACCTCATTTTCGGACTCTACGACCCTGAAAACCTAATAATTGATACCTCACAATGCATGTAGACCCGAATAGGCAAATTAGTACCTGTAAGAGGTATTTTTGGACGCCATCTTGGATTTTGGCCTAAAAATGACCTTTGGGCTAACTTTTGACTGAAAATTCGGATTCTACGATCAAAAATACATAAGAATCGACACCCGACACGACGTATTTGCAAACTTTAAATTTTTTCACCCCAAAACCGCCATTTTGGCCGCCATCTTGAATTTGGGGGGGTTTGTATGAAATTTGAGATGGCCATCATCGATTTTCTTTTTCTAGACATCAAAACGAAGAGATTGATGTATCACACAATATGCCTTCACGAATCTGCACACGGGATTAAGTATGCCCCCGCACTATAAGATTCTCTCTCTTTTCCTTTCCTGATTTTTGGACATTTTTAAAGCCTATTTGAGAGGAAAAATTTTTTTACTTTGACAGAAAGCAAACAATACTCCAACTCCTTTCCACTCTTATTGAGTGATCTGCATTGCAATTAAAGAAATATGTATCTAGTTCTGTTCATTTATTACAATTAAAAATTTGATCTTTGCGACACCTTTTTTTCTTTTCTTCCCTTTAAGTGCCACATGATAATGCAGACTTGGCAATTTTCCATTATCCTGGTTTAATTTACACGTCTAAAGACATTTTTAGGACTAAGATACTTGTGAGAGATAGTTTTGACTGATTAAGAGGATCCAACTCCCTTGTTTTCAAACTTTTCCATTCTTCAGCTCCTTAGAAATTCTTTGAGTATACGACTTAAAAAAAGTTTGAACAACAGATAACTCTTCAATCTTCGCAAATGTATTTCAGGGATAGAATAATTTTAAGCATGATATTATGTGGTAAGGATGACAGCTGTAGATAAAATTGGTTTAGCTGCAAGATGAAACAAATAAAAAATAAAAAAAAATCTTACACTCAAATCCATCTTAATGATTTGAATGGTCGAAGATACAGAGAAAATTTATCATCTTCTATTTCATTTTACTTGATAAAATTGAAGATGTTTGGGGGAAAAAACAAAAAAATTTCAAAGCTTACCTCTATTTTTTCTTTGGCTATAGTTGTCATTGAATTTCGATATATATCAGGACAGGAGGACGCTCTCAATCGATATCGGTTTATATTGAGCATAGCACCTCTATAAGTTAGTGAATGTCTGAAAAAAGGGAGAAGATATCACTGCTTAAACTGAAATTAATTGACAGTGACATTATTCCTTGGCAAGAAAAAAAAACACCTGGAAGAAGATGATAGAATAAAGCTGGGTCCACGCTATTCAAGGCTAAAAAATTCCAAGAATTTGCATTGGATTCAAAAATTTGAACTCTAGTGAGTATCAGGCCAATACTGAGGGGAAAGAGTGTTCAGCTCAGCCAGATTAATTCCGATGCATCTGCCTTAGCTGAACACTCTCCCCCTTTTCTGTGTTGCACTGATGCTTACTAGAGATCAATTTTTTTTTAATTTAATGCGAATTCTTGGAATTTTTCGGCCTTGAATAGTGTGGACCTAGCTCTACTCTAGCATCCTATTCTCCCTTGGTAAAGTATCAAGGACAAGAATTATTCTTGGAACCCTAGGGATTCTTCAATTATAAATTAAATAGAGCCCCCAAAAATAAGTCTGTTCCAGTATGGTTGAGCTCTGTACTTTCACTTCTGAATTCTCACATTTTCAGAGCTCCTGCATTCGAATTGTCTATCAGATCATTGAAAATTTCCCATAGACTTCTAAAGGAAATGCAAACACAAGCATAATGATACATGTTTTCTCATCAAAATATCGTTTTAAACACGATTTGTGCAACAAAAATTATTGAAAGCACCTCACTCCTTACCAAGATATTAACGTTATCTGATGCACAGGAATTCAAACTTCCCACTTTTGAAAAAGTCATAATTTACTTGAGTTAATACACACAAAGACCATTAAAATGTTTTGTGACCAAAGCTAAATAAAACCATTAATATCTTTGTAAAGAGTTAATGTTGATAATTTTTATTGCGCAAATTGTTTTCTAAGTGAAATTTTGAAGAGGAAACATGTATTTGACGGCTAAAATTCACACCTTGTCTAGGAATTCATCAATAAGATTGCAGTTGAGGGCAATAAAATACTGTTGCATATAAAAATAAAATAATATTCTATTTACCTATGAACCCGTAAGTCTTTCAAATAAGCTGTGGGCAATCTTGCTCTGTTCGATGGTCGAGGCTGTTTATTGGTCCACCATGTGGTGTTAGGGTTCGTTGAATTGAGCCGGTTTGCTAATGCATTACCATTAAGGCCTTCAGGATGAGCCTTGATGGGTCGTTCGGAGTCATTCTGAGCTGCCAGTGGGCTCATAGGGGCTGAATTAGGCATGAGACGACCAACATAATGATCAGCGTTGCTTGACTGTGGAATCTGTGAAAAAAAGGACAGATACAGTTTTATTTCATGATACAGTGAGTTATAATTTTAGTCACTTGAAAATATCACAAAGAAATAACTTCTCTTCAATGACATATTAATGCCTTCCACTTTGGCATTATCATCATGTTTTGTTGAAAAAGGAAAATATAATAAATTCTTTGATACCTCCATGTAATTCGATTAATTAAAAATACTTTAGTGATGCTTCTAATTTATGATACTTTTCAGATTTTGAGAATAGACCCATCATTTCAATTACTTACAATTCATTTCATATAACAAGAAATTTTACAGGGAGTGCATCTCTTCTGATCTCAGCGTAAGAATCAAATTCCTATGAAAAGTTATTCAGACTGAACAGTGCTCGAAAAAAGCTGCCACATTATAATTCTGTACGTTCCCTATGTTTTTCCCCCGTTTTTTTCCGTCTTCTTCCTATGCCCATGAAAAAAGTTCCTTGGTAACTTTCCAACACCTGGCATGGGAAAAGATAGGCAAAACTATCTTTACAAAGATCTTGAATTTCCACAGGAGCATTTGTTTACATTTGAGATTCTTGGAGGAGATTCCACAGGAGGATTGGTATACATTTGAGATTCTTGGAGGACCAGGCACGTAAGTACAGTTTTTGAAAAATTGAGATATTCATGATCTCAAGTAAAACTAGTCTTAATGCATATTCTGAGAAAAATTCGCTCTCAAATTCCAATTTTTAAGCATTAAAAAGTCAGTTTGAACTTTCTTTCCGCCACAAGGATCCACGTAATTTTGCAACTTCAAACACGAATTTCTCGAAATTGCAAAAACTGCACTTATGTATCATGTCCTCCGAGCCCCTCATTTTTACCATTATTGGAACCAATTTAAATGAAAATTACTTACTTCATGAACACGTCCACTGTCACTGAAACTGCGGGAGGATATTAATAAACTAGGATAGTTGTGACATAATACATGATACAATTGCTTCTGATTAGAGAGAAGTTCTAATACTTCTAATGGCACTTTTTCACCATTTCGAATGAATGTTGGCAAACTGACTAGTGAGCTGCAAAGGCGTGCCTTTTCACGCTCTGCTTCAGACAGGTGAATGTCTGCAAAAGAAGGCGGGTCATGAATATCATCTTCATTCACTGAAACAGAAGAGGAAAATATTTTATTGGTAAAATATTCAGCTTGAAATAAAAGATTCGGGTGACTTTGATTTCGACGATAAGCTCTTAACTAGAGGTTTGAAATTCTAGCATCTGAACGCAGTCTTAATAATGCAGCCACTTAGAGTACTCAGAATGGTCTCAATGTTTCAATACTTGATGCGCTAACATCTTTTCTTGGTGGCTCGCTGAAAATTTTCCTTTGTGGTGTGAGACATTTCAGGCGTCTGGAGAATACAATTAAGTTTTCATTGCCGGGAATGCTATGAGGGTCTGGTTGCAGGTATAATATAATTTGACTGAGATTCTAAAACGCTCTTTGAAACTCCTTCGACTTCAATTTGATACTTTTGTTTGTTTCAGCGGTCTTCATTACTCAATCAAGGATATTCCAGAAACTTTCAAAGGGAGTGTTAAAATGTTTCTCGACAGCTCAGATTGCCAAATGTAGAACTCAACAACTTTGACGCTTAAATGAAGCCATTCAAAGTAGTCAGAGAACATCGCAGACTATCAGAAGGCAAGATGATTAGGAGAGTCGAATCTTAAGTGTACTAAAAATCAAGATTTTGTCATCATTTCAACGTAATCATAATCTCTAAATGTGGAGATATCTTTTTAAAAATCTTTGAAACGTTCTAATTGATTTCAGGTACTAATTATATGTGCCTGAAATTAACAGTTCAATCCTGTTTTTTTTTCATTTTGGGAAATCCTGATTTTTTACTGCTAAATTCTGATTTCATGATTTTTCCGAATCCTGATCATATCCTGATTTTTTGCGGACAAAATTTAAGACGTCATCACTTTACGCAAGGCGAATGTAACTTCACAAAAATAGCTCGATAAAAAAATCCGATCAGACGGCCGACTTTTTTCAAATCCTGATTTTACGACCGATTTTTCCTCAAATCCTGATAAAATCGGGATTAAATCCTGACTGACCTCAAATCCTAATAGAGTCGGGAAAATCGAGGAAATCCTGATGCTAGAAACCCTGTCATAGAATGACCACGAAATAGTTGGTGCGCGCCCAGTGCCTGGTTGACATATTCCTGGTCAAAAGCACCGAAAGTAAATATTTGCGGTGGTAACACAAGATATGTAAACAAAGCATTGATCCAATTTTTGTTTCTTCTCCTTTTCACGGCCGGGTAAAACCTGCGAACGGGTTCGCATTACAAGCCGACTGCGAAACATTTCCAATGCGGCGCCCTCGCCCTTGACCGTAAACGTGGATGAGCAGTAGCTGTACTGCCATGCTAAGGAAGAACGCCGTATGAACATCCGAGAGTTGCCAAATTTCCTTCAATAAACTGTTTATTTTTTAGGAAAGTTATGAATATTTTTCCTAGAAACTTTCGGGAACGTTAGGTAAACTTGCGAGCAAAATTATCTGAAAAATTGGAAGGAAAATATTCATATAAGTTCACCAGGAAATTCGTGTTTTATCAAAGAAAATTTGGCAACGCCTGGAGGTCCATGCGGCGTTTTTCCTTAGCACGGCAGTGTACATGAACCACAAAATGGACCAAGTCGCAGGTCTCGGGCAGTGTTTACATCTGCGGGCGGAAACAGCCCCAAGCGCATTGGCACTAACAAATGCTGTCCTCATTCCATTAATGCTACTCCGATGGTCACCGTGCTCGTACCTCGTACAGAGACGGGAAGACGCACAAAAAACAAGCGACAAAAAACCGAGAGTGGGGTTGCGTGGAAAATTACTCGCGCGAGTAAAGTTCGCACACGCACAAGGAGTCATAAAGACACGTGGCTGGCTCCGGACCTGGAACGCGCGTGGACGGACGGCCGGACGGAGAACCTCCAGGTCCGTGAATCATGACCGAGCGATTGCGCGTTGGTTCTGGCACCACCAGAAACCGCGCCGTCAACTGCGACGTAGAAACGATCGGGATAGAGGACATTCTGCCACCTGACCCTGCTATTAACTTGACCCGGAGGGCATCACACTTTGTAAGGTGTGGAAAGCACGAAGGCTGTTTCAGCACGGGCGTATTCAGAGCGATTTTCTGAGGTGTGTGCATGGACTCACCCCCGCTTTTCCGAGGGGTATGGGTCTTCCTAGAGTCCCTTTATACTGAGAGTCAAGACAACACCCCCTCATGGAGTCACAAACGGGAATAAAGATTACACAAATTGAACGTTTTTCGTAATCTTTGATCGGCCCATTCTTTAATTCCTTTCTCCGTTCCTTCTCTCATTCCGTTTGTTCCTTGCCGAACCCGTAATTCCCTGGTCCATTCCAGATTATAATCTTTGCAATTGGTGAAAATGTAATCTTTATTCCCGTTTGTGACACTGTGAATGCCTAAAATACGGGAACTAATCAGAAATGGATTCACGTTGCCGTTGTCTTGACTCTCAGTATAAAGGGACTCTAGGTCTTCCTAGTGCGAAGGGGAGTTTTGGAGGACCTTGATAAGGGTGCGTTTTACAAAAATTCTGTTACAAAAAACGCTCAAGTTATCAGGCAAAAATTATAAAATTATTTGGCGTTACCTCGCCAAAAAGCAAGTTTTCCCCTACCCATCCTCTCGGACTTCGAAAGATTTTGCAAAACGCACCGCGCGAGGACTCTCTCTTGAAAAAAATTGAAAAATTGACCTCTTTTACAAACGTTTAGAGGTTGTTTTCAAGCAAAATTTGGCCAGGTGTAAACTTATGGTTCAGCTATACCAATAATACTCGGTGAGGGGGTGGGATGGGGGGGGGGCACACCTTGCCCAATCATAATGTAAGATGAAAAGAGGAAATTCACCGGATCTAACATTATTTTGATGATTACATTAATTTGCAGATTTTCTGGGGAGGGGGAGGCGGATGATGCAATTTCAAATTCTAGGGGGTAGCCGATCCCACTTTGGCCCTTCCAAAGCTACTCCCCCCCCCTCTCCCATTTTTATTAGGGTCAATCAGTACAAAATTTTGAGATAATTATGTAATTTCAGGAACCTCCCACCCCTTCTGGAGCCTAACACGACAACGATTGATTTCACAACTCGAATATTCTTAGTATCTTTTCTTTCTTTTTTTAAAAAAGGACACGCAAAAAAATAGTCGGTGCTAATGACAGAGCCTTCTGTTCACAGGGCTCTTGCACTTTCTTTATTTTACTTACAGAACTTTTCTGTGGTGAGAACAGAACCTCGGTCGTGAGCTCTGTCCTCATGACGGAAACTTCTGTAGCTGTAAAAAAGAAATTGCAGGAGCCTCAGAACAGAACTATTTTTTTCAGTGAAGAAGAAGAGAAAGAAGAAGAGGAATAAGAAAAAGAGAAAGAAGAAGAGGAATAAAAAAAGAGAAAGAATAAGAGGAGTAAGAAAAAGAGAAAGAATAAGAGGAATAAGAAAAAGAGAAAGAAGGAGAGGAATAAAAACAAGAGAAAGAATAAGAGGAATAAGAAAAAGAGAGAGAGGAAGAGGAACAAGAAAAAGAGAGAGAAGGAGAGGAATAAGAAAAAGAGAGAGAAGGAGAGGAATAAGAAAAAGAGAGAGAAGAGGAGAAAGAAGGAGAAGAAGAAGAGGAGGAAGAAGAAGAAGAGGAATAAGATGAGAAAAAAGAGGAATAAGAGGAAGAGAAAGAAGAAGAGGAATAAGAAGAGAGAGAAGAAACCTCTGACATCCTCCCCTACGGAAATGTTAACGAGTGTAACGCTCGTGTTCGCACCGAAAATACACAACCAAGCTGGGGGCCTGAGGGAAGAAATCCGACAAGAAGCCGGAGGAGTGCGAAGGCGCGAAGGGATGGTGTGGAAGTCATATTTGGCACGAATGACAAATGGCGCTGAGCGCGAGGCGGGAGTTGCCTTGCCGGCCGCGGGAGTGCGAAAAACCCCGTGTTCCTTCATAGAGGGAGGCCGCAAACGGGCCCCAGGCGACGCGACACGACGTGGCGGCGGGGTGCGCGACTGCACAATCTAGTCGTCGAGGAGACAGCAACGGCGGGGTATTTAAAAATAGTCCATCAATCATCGAAAAGCCCCCCGCCGCACTTCCATCGAACGCTCGCACCAGGCTGTCTGATCTCTTTCCATTGTCAAACACAACTTACGTTGCCACATGTCGATGGCGAGACTGGAAAGGCAGGTGACTCCACTCGCTACACTGCTTTCTCTCGTATTTTTATTACTTGGGGCAACTAACGTGTTGAAAAAAAATTAAAAAATGAATGAGCGTTGCTCCTTGAAATATTTGACAAATCGTCGGCCTGTTGACAAATAGGCGTAACTATGAACTTTAAAATGAGCCCTGTCGTACATATATTTCCATGATTTCCAGGGCTTACGTAAAAATTAGGTTACGTCTTTATGTCGGCAAAACGACAAAATAAAGCCACCAACCGGGAAGGACTGAGGATTCTTCATTTAAGTGGACGACATTATTAGAACTTGCTAACTATAAAGCGAATGAGTAGGTAATTCTCGATTTCAAAATTGATAGGGTGCATCGTTTGGGGGTGTAAAAGTATTAATTCTCACTATTTAGTGTTTCTTTTACGAAGAAAACGGGAAGACAAAGAGAAGTGAACAATGCTAGATTGCGATTAAATTACTTTATACCAACCAACAAAGACGATCAGCAACTTCCTAGGTTTCTATGTCAGTTACAGAATGTCTCAGTTGTGTAAGCTGAGTACTGAGAAAGACCCGTGTGCGGTCAGAAACGAGGATTCGCCTCTTCGGTGACAGCGGGCCGATCATTGAAATTGACAGACTAAGCTGTAGACAAATAAGACGAAAGGGATATGGAGGGATCCTGTTGGTGGAAAATGGTGATTGCGGTAGACAAAAGAGGTAGGGAATAGAATAGACTAACTAACGGCAACCTAAGAGACCATACAGTAAGTCCACCATTTTCTCCCCTAGTCTATAGGAACCCCCCATTTCAACCAATTGCATTCTCCCTATGTCTTGTTTGTTTATCGTTGTCTATCAATTGCAATAATCAGCCCGCTAGTCACTAGATTTGCCTCGATTTTCCAAAATTCTGCCTCCCCTCCCCCTTCCAGAGGCCCCGCCCACCTCCAACTGAAATGACGACCCCCACATGAGCGTGAGCGAAAGCATTAGAGAATGATAGACAAACTTACCAGGTTTGTTCAAGAGCTTCTTGATTTCATCTATACTGGGGTAAGAGGGTGAGTGCGGCTGCTGACTGTGCTGACTGGACGAGCCCGCGCTGGAGGTGGTGCCCATCCTCTTCCTCCGCTTCTTCCGCTTCCGCCGCTCGCGCGTCCTCTTCCTCTGGATCTGGGCGCGGGCCTTGGTCCAGGCCAGGTCCCGCATGAGCGCCCCGCAGACGCACAGGTTGAGGAAGAGCCCGGCCAGGATGAGCGTCGTCCCGCGCCAGCCGTACTCGGCCAGCAGATAATCCAGGAGCGGCGCGAAGATGAAGGTCCCGATGCCGCTGCCGCAGACGGACAACCCGGTCGCGAAAGAGCGCCGCTTGTCGAAGTAGTAGGCCACGATGACGACGGCCGCGACGTAGCAGAGCGAGAGCCCGAAGCCGGAGAGGATCCCGAAGGTGAAGAAGAGCACCTCGATGGAGTTGACGAAGGCCGAGGCGATGAAGCCGGAGGCGGCGAGGAGCCCGCCCGCGATGGAGACCTTGCGGCACCCGTAGCGGTCCGTCAGGAAGCTCGCCAGCGGCCCGGAGAGCAGCGGCATCGCCATGAACATGGAGCCGATCCAGGCGGTCTTGCTGTTGCTCTCGTTGAAGTACTCGACGAACTCGATGAAGATGACGCCGAAGGAGAACGTCACGCCGTCGGCGATGAGGTTGACGACGAAGGAGGCGAAGACGACGACCCAGCCCCAGCCGCCGTCCGGCGGCCGAGCCTCGCATAGGTTCAACGAAGACTCGTCGTCGTCCGAGGAGGAACTCGAGGACTCCGAGCTGGAAGAAGAGTCTATCGAACTCGACGAGAAGGAGTTGCTACCCTTGAGGACATCGCCGTTCTCCGAAGAGTCCTTCTCCTTGTCTTTCTCGTCGTTCAGGGAGGAGCTGCTGTTGGTGCTCGAGTGGAACTGGACGTGCTGGGATCGCCGGTTGCCTTCCTTCTTCAACGCTGGGGAATCGCCGTTGCTGCTGCATTTGGGCGCCGCTGCGAGAAGAGGCGAGCCGCTTTCCGAGGCGGTGATCTTGTGGTTGGAGTTGACATCGCCGACGGGCAGTGTGGAATCGCCGTGGTTGTGGATATGACTCTGGGTGTCGTCGGTGGGTGATGCTTTGAGCGGAGTCGAGGTTTCGAATCCGTTGATGTGGTTCGTGGCGTCGAGGTCACTAGAGGGTGTTGTAAGAAGCGGGGACGATGCTTCATTTTCACTCTCGCAAGGAAACTGATCTCCCCCATTTCTGACGGGGGATTCTCCTCCGAGTCGCGGGTTACTCTCGTTTAAAACCTCGCAAGAGCCGACGTGAGCTGCTTTGTGGTCGATGGCGTTGTTGACCAGTAGAGCTGATTTGAGGGGGCTAATTTGATTAACTGATATAATATCTTTTTGTGGGTTCTCCATTCCGGTAGATCGCGTTTGAACCGGAACCTTAGATTACTTAGTTGCGTTAGATGCGTCATGCGGATTTTGTTGATTAGACGGGGTACAGATGAACTGTAACGGGGGCCACCGGACAGTTTTGCCATGCGTTGAGGTGGGATGCAGTTCTGACGTGCTTCAAACTGATCTCCTTGTCTCTGACGGCAGTTCTGAAACAGAAATAAATGAAATAAAAATTAGTTTCGCTCATCAAGTTGAGTGGCAAAGAGAGAGCAGAATTTTGATACATATAAAGAATAATTCATAAAAGCCTAACGGATCTTTTTTAACAAAAATGAACATTTTTACATGCAGAAATTAATCCGCGCTAAGATGAAATCCCCCGCGCGCCCCTTCAATAATTGAAATTCGCCCTAGAGGAAAGCATTCGTAAGCATAAAAGAATAAATTTACGGGGGGGGGGGGGGGCGGCTATCAAATATTAAAAAATGGAGTCACGCGAAGGAATAGCTTACATTATTAGAGGAGCTAGTTGAAAAAGAAAATTTAAGTAATTCGGATACAAATAATGACGATTTGATCCATCGTCATGGTTTTTGAATTTAATACGTGCGTTAATTCAGCTTTCAATCCTCGCAGGAATGTATCGCGCTCAGGTAGTACACCTCGCAAGATGCGACTATTTTAACTCCTGAGAGCTGTTTTTGCCTATACGGGCTATATGAAGGCAAATCATTCTTTGCCATCGAATTCGTCAGAAGAGTGGTTCGCGAAACGTTGTCCGCCTTCAACACGGACGATTAGGCAAAATTAGCTCCTAGAAGTTAATATAGTTGTATCGTGATGATCGACCTATGTGCGTTGCATTTCTTGTAGAGGCACGAGATTTAAATCAAAAGTACACTTTCAGCTTACAGCTATCGATGCATGAATGCTCTTTCACGAAGCAAACCTATAATTCCTCACTTCAATTTCCGACAGTTGTTTTATATAATATTCTCATTTCCGAGTTTTTCTGGAGGGAAAATGAAAAAGTACGACGCGAATATAAATTCATGAAGGAAACACGAATCAATGTATGGAGTGTGGTCGTAATTCCTGGAAATGAGAGCCTCGAGCATGAATGGAATAACGGATACCCACAACTACATTCAGTTTTTAAATCCTCTGTTATCGGCGAGGATTAAAAAACACTCTGATGTTGGCTGTTTTCTCCCCCAGGGCGTTAGCGCGTGAGGGCGTTTCGACAAGTTTTCTTTTTTTTTCCATACCGACCTTTAAAAAATTGCGCTCTTTTGGTGTAATTATAATTATTCCGTAGATTAGACACCGTAGAAATGCACGTCGGCTCTTACTCTAAGATTTTGATGTGTGCACAATTCTCAGAGGATGACAATTAACATTAGCAGAGTTATCATTAAACTCGAGTCGTGAACTTGAGGACGAAAACTGGAGAAACGCGGGTGCCATTAGAAGCTCTGGGGATCTATAAATAAAAACCTTGGCGGGGCACGAGGGGAATGGCGCAGCGAAATTGCGGACCATCGACTTCTGAGCGCTTGAATGGCTCAAGTATGTAGATTAAACTGTAATATTCATAAGTGCTCACATAATATCACGCTTTCCGTGCGGCCGACGCGACGCGGCGACGCTCAAGTTGCGGCGTGAATGAAAATTTATGGGGCGAATTCGCGATCCAACAGCCGCCGGACACCGATACTCCGATTACGACGGACCACTATGCAATTTTTACTACACTGCCGTTGTAAGTTCCGTGCCCATTCAACTGCATCACACTTGAGACCAGTTTTTCCCCCCGGAACAAACCAAGCGGAATCAACACATTCTTAGAAATTTTTGGTGGTTAAGTTGGTCCATATTCACAGGCTAACGTAAATTTTCAACACTATGAGTCGATTCTGCAGGGACAGAGGACTTAGGCGCCAAAAAATTAAAAATTGAGTTTTCGGTGGTTCGATATTGCTTAGGTATGAAGGCGACCGACAAGCACATAATGCAACGAACACTAAAATAATTGTTTTCCCGTCAATCATCGTTTTTGTGCAAAATTCCGTTCAATTTAACAACCAGTTTGACACAGAGAGGACATAGTTTTCAGGAAATATAGATTTTTAACATTAAAAGTATTTTCGCAAAACGAAAAAAAAATCCGGACAAAGAACGACTCGTCCAAGTAAATTGAAAGAAAATGTACGAATCTAGCTCAGTCATTTTAATTTTTTGCGATTGTGTGGACCTGCAGCGTTGAATAACGTTTTAACAATGAATGCATATTACGAAAGATTGACAATGTCACCATAACAAGCATTAATAGTTTACCTCATCAGCACAGCAGGCACCGCTGGAATTATGTTATGGTGTAAGAGAAACGAGCAAGTAACCCTCAGTTAGTTTCGCATGCGACGAATACTAAACGAAGTCCATTATAACGCCTGGATGCAACTATTCGAGCTCTGTGGATGTCCGTGTTGCATACGCTTGAAAGTGAAGGCGTTTTGATTTACCATGCTCTCACCGCTTCAACTGTGGGCCGTGGCGCGACGGGCTGTATTTGCGAAGATTCAAAATGAAAGAGCGCGTTCAATTCCTCGTTTTTTCTACAAAGGAAACTTTTCTTACACTTCCTCTACTCTCTTCCAATCCTAGCTTGAGCACCTTTTAACTATGCGTTCAAAACTGCAATAGCGGCAAAGGAAACCCGACAAGGCCAGCGTGGATGCTGATTTAATATTAATCTTCCATCGCACTGCGACGGCGCAACGATAGAACTACTCGTACTCTCCGGAATGCGTGAGGTATCACTCCACGATTGAAGGCATTTTCGAAACTACGAATTTTCTTGTCGGGATTTTCGTGTCGCATACAATTTGGAGCATGAGATAAATGGAATGACTGATCTTACGAGCTACTGCAACAGTTATGCGCACATCTCCTTATTTTAATTTTTTTTTTATAGCTTCCTTTCCGGTTGATATTGGGCGTGTAACTTGTTCGGCTGTGTTTTCGTTCTATTAAAGCTTTTTGTGCACATGTTTTACTGTATTTTCTTGTACTATATTGTTGATTTGAGTTCCTTAGCTAAAGGAATGGTAGAAAGGCCTTAAAAACGAAAGAAGAAGGGCGATTCTTAGGGGTCAAAAGTCGGATGTCAAAGATAAAAAGAGGAAAAAGGTTACCAATTTAGATTTTAATGGCAAATTTTGAGAGAAGCCAATAAGAAAAATGTAAAAAGCCGGCGGGCGGTCGCGTGGATCAGTAGAGGCTGTGCACCCCTGCCTTCACTTTTCCACGAAGACAAATGAGAAGAGAAGGGATGGGCGGCGGTCATTTCCGCGAGGAACTGAAAAAGGGGCTGGAAATCGGCGATCATTTCCGCAAATTATTTCATGACAATTTTTGTTACCATTTGGAGGAGTTGGCAACGTCGGCAAACCTGAAACTATCCCCTAAATAAACATTAATGTACTCACCCATTGATTCAAGAAGATTCAAGAAGAAGACTGTGATTTGAAGTAGCAAAAGAAGATACAAGAGGTCGGTTGACAAAAAGTTCCAAAACTCCACTTCATTTTGTAAAAAGTAAAAGTTCGGAACTTTTTCCCCCCCTCCCTTAAATCACGTATATGCAAATCGCAAAATTTCAAAAAACCTCTTTCTTTTTAAAAAAAAATAAAGAAACTGTCCGCACGGTAAGGATTTTTGCACATCTCAACATTTCAAAATCCACTTTAAAAAAAAACAACAAAGAAACTGTGCGCACAGTTTTTTTTTAAGATAAAATAATTATCACGTCACATTTTAAGTCGAAAACTTTAAACTTTCTTCCCGTGAAATCGGTATCCCATAAACTTCAGGTACCTCAAGCGAGCCGTTTCAGAGCCTCCTTCTAATGCTTCTTTGCATGTATTCCATGCCTGGATGGATGTTGCAAGTCGATCGGCGGTTTCTTTCCGGATAACATTTGTAGATTGCTTCTTGATTGAGTTAATTTTTGTCATTGTGAGAGCTTGCGTTTCTAGTAAAACTTGCGTGACACTATGAATTGAAGGCCGATGGTAAAAATTTTTATTGTAATTGCTGTGGAAGGATTCAGGTCCATTGGTCGTTCTTGGCCCATCAGAGGGGGGGCCTGCCCACATGCTAGGAGGAAACAGTGCCGCCTCGTCTATGTACGTTTCTAAGACATAATCGGAAAAATCAGATGGCACTTGGGGGGGTGCAATCGATAGTAAATCAACGAAACCTCCTTCTAGATCATTCCAACAACTTAGAGTTGCCACGTTGTGCATATTCATTTTTTGCACTTGCGGAAACGATCGATGATTTCCTAGCGGAAATGATCGCCGATTTCCAGCCCCTTTTTCAGTTCCTCGCGGAAATGATCGACGCCCGAAGGGATGCACCGAATTCAACAGTGTTTGTTCCATTGAAGAGACGTGGAAAACAAAAGGACCATCACAATTCCAAAAAATCAATTAGGGGGCAAATAAAAGATACTGGGGAGGATTTGAAATGCGAGATTAATTTCGATAGATTTGAATGAGCAAAAGTTCCCGGAGTCTGCGCCAGTTTCAGTAACAATTTAATTCAATTTCCTCCGCGATGGAAGTTATGGAAAACGCGGACTGGGAAATCCTGGAGTCGCCCTCTCAATTAATTCGATTTGATCCCCCAGATATTGTTCCCCGTTTCCGGGAAGGGAGTCCCACTTCCGGGAGCGAGCCGACTCCGGCGTCTCGCGCGATTAAAAAAGGCCCCTCTCATCCTTTCAAAGAGGGAGTTAGCGGATTAATTAAGAGAAAAAAATTCAGTTAAAAGGCTTCAAACTTCCTGACCTCTCTCAACTTATAGATAAAATAAACAGGGTCAAGCGAGCAATACGTACCGCTGTTGCCGGATCGTTGCGGAACGGAGCGAGTGTCCTGCACTTCGCGTCACGACTGAAAAATTCAGCCCTAAGCGATAAAAGTGAAGGCAAGGGCGATGTTTACCGTTTCTTGTCGCTGTATTTCAGCGGGCTCATTTAATTTAAGTGGGAGTGCATACCCGGATTGCCAAGTTGGTAGCAACGCAATGCAGGTCATTGCAAAGATAAAACTGAACTCCGTTAGTGGAGAAAAAAAAGCGTCTTTATATCGATATGAGTCTCGGACATGGTGAACTCTTAGGTCGCTGAGGGCTCTTAGTATCATGGACTGCGTCGATACTAACAGTTATAACTTTAAGTCCTTCTTAAAAGGAGCCTATATTTAGAAGAGGAATTTGGGGCAAAAAGTCAAGTGAAGCCTGGGTTCGGGGTGAAAATAATATATCTGCAGAGGAAGCTCCGTACAATAGAGAATAAACCTTGAAACAGCCTTAGAGAGCTTGGAGCAGATAGGCTGTTCTTCCATTGAAATATTTTGCAAATGTGATCGTACATTTCCTCTACTGACCGAGAAAAATTGGACCGCGTTCAGCAGAAAGGAACCAAGCCACATCAGCTACTTCCAAATTTAACTGGGCAATATAATTTTTTACAGAGAAGGTTTGTGTAGATTCTTTTGGAAATTTTAAGTAATTTGCTTAGTACTGGGTAGTAAATTCACTGAAATTTGCACACAAATCCGCACAACCGTTTTCACGGGCGAAATTAAAATGCCCAATTAAATTTGGCAATAGCTAATGTGGCTTGGTTCCTTTTTGCTCAGCGTTGTCCAATTCGTCGTTCCCCTCACGAAAGAACGTAACTCCATTTCGATGTTGCCAAATTTCTCCTCATAAATTGTTTTTTAACTATAGGAAACTCTTGGGCATTCCCAACTGAAAATTTCACCGATTTTTCCTCAGATTTCATGCAAAAATCAAACAAATTTGGATGAAAATTGTACATGTACATTTTTGTAAAAATAAATTAATTGTTTGGGTCAATGTGGCAAACTTGGGATGGAATTACGTTCCCTCGTCCGGGGGACGACGAATTAAGCAAGCGATTATAAGATCGATGGTTTTTCTTCTTTTTTTTAATGCAAAATGCAAAAATTAACTGGAACATGGCAACAGGAGTGAATGCATAAATTATGAGAAACAGTGTTGCACTCGAGCGTAAATAATATTACTTTTCAGGCAGGACGAGACGAGACGAGGGACAACTAGACGACACTTGAGATTTTCTCTGAAGTCGGGCGATATTCATTAATTTTTCAAGTTCCCCTGCCACCCGCCACTCGGGCCTCGCTCGGCTGCCGTGAGCATTCATTCACCGGGCGGATCTACGTCAAACTGCATCCCCGGGAAGGGACTTCACCGTCCGAGTTGAGCCATCCCAGGCCCTCGAATACAAGTTTTCACCGACACTTTTGCGTTGGGATCGAGTTCGAGACGAAACAAACCCGAGACCGCTTCATCGACAAATCAAACGCTTAAAGCTCCGACAGCATTAACACTTCATTTTGAAAGTAACACATCCCTCACTCCCTATCTCTATCTCAAGTTCGTTCACATGTCGTCACATGCTCGAGCAATTACCCTACGATTTTTGCTGTGAACTTAGAGCACGATTTATGCGACGAAAATTATTGGAAGTAACTACTAACATTTTTTTTTCCGACCTTTCATATCAGAGAAGAGAAGAATACGTAAGTACAAATAATTACAAAGACTGCAAGTAATTACAATACATAAGTTAACAAGGTTGAAAAAAAAAGAAAAAAGGTAGAAAAGAACAAATGAAAATTAGAAGTAAAAACAGATTAAAAAAGAGAAAGAACAAAAGAAAAACAAAAGAGAAAAAAATTAGGAGTAAAAACAGATTAAAAAAGAGAAAGAACAAATAAAGAACAAATTCAGGAGACTCCGGGAGTCAAGGTCGCGCCGGAACTACCACATGCTATACCATCGGCGGGTAGCTACTAACCAGGATAATACGCTTTCCGGTGCAACTCAAAATCTCTGCTCATGAGAAAAACTTGAGTCAAACGCATACTGAACGTTAAGCAACCGGTTCAGCTGTTTCAAGTTGTTTCCAGTTAGGAACTTAGAACTATACACAAGACGGGAAACGAGGAAACGCGACGATTGAGGCGCGAAGTGGCGTACGCGCAATGCTTGAAGTGTCCATGCAGCCTTGCAGGCGCTAACCACGCGCGCCGTCCGCATCGTCGAGTACGCGCAATGCGTGAAGTATTCATGCAGTCCCGCAGGCGCTAACATGCGTTCGGCGCCGAACGCAATGTGTAGCGCGATCATTTAAAATCGCGCATAGATTTTTAACTTGTGATTTTAATTCTTTTTGCACAGACATACTCTAAATGGACCATTTGTCATTTACTCTGATAAAAAATTAAAATACCACACAAAATCCAACTAATTTTCAACTCTTTAGGTGCAACTGGTAATGGTCGGCAAAAAGCGAAAAAACCTGGAAGAAAAATTGGGGGTTCACGATTGTGCGTCTCGTAAATACACTGGTTTAAAGAGGTTTTTCATTTTCGCAACGACTAACCTAACTTGCAAGGTAATCAGCGTTGGGCCCCGAGATGTCGATCCTCTCCCCAAAAAAGCATTACATATACCGCAACAAAGAGCCGCTCGATATCGACCGGCGTTCCAAGAAACCGACTTATCGACCATTAGATAACTGTTGTTTCATGAGTGCTCCACATTAAACATTTCGGTACACTGTGAAAGCGCTGTTGCCGCTTTGGGACAAATTTAATCACCTCTTGTTCGTCTGAACACACTGCCGTGCTATGAAACAACGCCGTATGAACATCCTTATGTTGCCAAATTTCCCCCTATGAGACATTAATTTTCGAGAAAATTCATGACTTTTTTAGCTTGAAATTTTCAGATACAGGACGCAATTCATTGCGATTCAAGTTCTCTGAAACATTTGGAGAAAAATGTACGCAAGTTTTCCTGAAAAATTGTACTTTATCGACAGATATTTTGCAACGTCTGAAGGCTCTTACGGCGTTACTACTTTGGACGGCAGGGCAGGACGTTTTACAAACCAGTTTGACAACGACTCAAACGACAAGATGTACCGGGAGCGCCGAGCGGGGGCGGATGTGCGTGCGAGAGGACCTGTCATGCCTTTCGATGAATCGATTGTTCTACCGATTAAACATATAGAAAAATATCGATTATCATGGTGTGCCTTCATAATCGATTCTTTACCATAGGTTCAAATGAGGTAATATCGATAGTTGATGATCTACTTCTCACCGCTGGGACCCACGGATGTTGGTCGAGACGACGATGATAAAAAGAACGGAACC
>NW_017547299.1:425754-437449 GCF_001854935.1 Bemisia tabaci | reverse complement strand
GGCCTCCTAGCGACAGGTGGAAGCTTTTACTTTCGGGGTTTTAACAATTCCTTATGGACAATTATTAGGGAGCAACAGTCATCACCCTAGTTTCGGCTGTTGACTTACCTACATGGTCGATGATGAGCTTCGGATGACGTCATGAGCCAAACAACTTTCCCAAACGTCGGCCACTTTCGCCTTGTTTGCAAAACGAAACTGCCAACACGTTGTTGAACATCAACCATGTAGTTAAGTTAACGGTAGAATGCTGAGGTCCCGAAAGTAAAAGCTTCCACCATGGCCAAGATACTAGTGGAGGGTCTCTTGTCTTTGTTTCTCTCATTCTGTTTGTTCCTTGCCGAACCCGTAATTCCCTAGTCCATTCCAGATTATAATCTTTGCAATCGGTGAAAATGTAATCTTTATTGCCGTTTGTGACACTGTGCAGACCTAAAATACGAGAACCGATCAGAAATGGATTCACATTGTCTTGACTCTCAGTATTAAGGGACTCTACGTAAAACAATCGACTCTAGGCGAGGGCCTCACCAGGGGTGGCAGCCTGTCTCGCCTGGAATCGATATATTCAATGGATTCAAATAATCCAGCTAGCATCCGATCCACACACGCACCTCTAGGCTCGCCCGACGCCGCGCGAAAGTCACGACCAGCGGCGATCCTTCAAAGTTGGCAACACTGTTTTTTCTCCATTTAAATGTATGTGAAACAATCAATTCAGGTGATGTAGCTCGTTTCACCAAAAATCGAGATTTTTGCTGGATTTAAACGGAGAAAAAATAATATTGCCAAGTTTCAAGAATTGCCACTAGCTCGACGCCGCACAGTGGATCGAATCAATAAGAGAGGTCGGACATGAAATTTTTGACGAAAACTGCAAATATTGGTGTCTATTTCGTCACATTCTGCATGTCAAGGGGTGCTTTAAGAAGAAAATTTCACGAGAAAACCAATGGAACCACTTTTGGAACCTTAAAGTTTTGTTTAAACGGAGTTAAAAGCGTTTAAAGTTTCCATATTTTGTCCGACCTCTCATATTGACTCGATCTACCGTGCGCCGGCTTTGAAACGACCAGTAACGATTCTTCAAAGTTGGCAACACTGTTTTATCTCTATTTAAACGTATGAAAAAAATTGAATCTTGGTGATGTCGCTCGTTTCACCAAAAAGCTATATATTTACGGGATTTAAATGGAGGAAAAACAATTTTGCCAACTTTCAAGAACTGCCACTAGCGCGACGCCGCGCCGCCGTTCCAGTGGCGATTCTTGAAAGTTGGCAACACTGTTATTTCTAAAAGGAAAGAGTAACTTAACTTCGCATCATCTCTCGATCAGTCTACCGAGTGAATCTACGAATATTTTTCCAGCTTCTTCGGCCAAGAGTAGCCACAATTATTAGAGGAAATGATTTGAAGAAGCAAAATTGAATCTTTAATTTAAATCATTATCTGTGTGATAAGATGGTCGTGGGTTTCTTAAATCAAAACGAATCTTGGAATTCATCGTGTAGGAGATAAAAATCTGTACAAACAACCCACGACAGCGAGATGATAACATTTGAACTCCGTGAGAAACTCCCGACTGTCGAAGACCTCCGCGATAAAAAAAAAAAAAAAAAATAGCAGCCGCTTCAATACTTTAAATTGTTAGAGAGTGGAATTTGAACAACCTACAATTCTACGACGTTGCCAATAACCTGCTAAACTATCACTGCTTTGCACTCCCTTGCCTTGCGTCATTTGTCGAGATTTTTAAGAAAGTCGTTCAAAATCTACCCCCTTTAAAGATTTGAAAATCAATGTAATCGCCCAAATATGAACAATTACCAACGATAATTGAATGGCGGATTGATTGGCGGATCCAGCAATTAGGAAACACCGGATGTTCTCCATTTAAACCTATGCTAAATAATCGATTCTTTTCGGAGCACCTGGCCCCTCCAAGAATCGATACTTTTCCATAGGTTTAAATGGAGAGAAGGCAATGTTGCCAATTCGCTGGATCCGCCAATGCGGATTGGCGCACCAAAACGAGACGCGGCAATCACAAATTGAAATCAAAGATTGGGAAGATGTAATTGGTCGCTTTCGTCACACAAAAGCACAAAATAAAACCCGGATATACTTAAAATTTTTCTTGAAATTGACGAGCATTTCCTTATTTTGAAATTCTTGATATGTGCTGAACTGATCTCTTGAAAAATCATACATGGTACGAGTACTTATATGTTCAGGTATCATTGATCAATATTCTTGCGTTTTCTAAATCAGTCAATTCCAGATTTCTGCAAGCTTTAAAGACTATGGCTATATATCCTGATCTTTGATACCTTGCCATGAATTTTAAATATTTTCAACACTGTACGGGGTGTCTAGTTTTTATTTTATTTTGGGAAATCCTGATTTTTGACTACTATATCCTGATTCATTGCGGAGAAATATTAGGTTAATTTCCTCATAAGCTTGTGCGAAAGCAGATTTATAGAATTTCGGACGGCCGACTTTTCTCAAATGCTGATTTTACTACCGATTTTTCCTCAAATCCTAGGAAAATCGGGAAAATCCTGATGCTATACACCCTGCACTGGAAAAAAAAAAAAAAAACAAATTGGATCTAGAGTCCAGACTCTTGAAAACATTGACAAGAAACAGGACTCTTGATTCAATCAGATTTAAGCTTAAATCAAAAGGAAATCCGCTCAAATTAAGAGGCTTGGTTCTTGATTTAAGCTTAAATCTGATTGAACCAAGAGTATTTTTTCTTGTCGATGTTTTTAAGAGTCTGGACTCTAGATCCAATGTGGTTTTTTTTCCAGTGTGCTGTAGCAGGTACAATAGGAGACGAGGAACGAAGGAAATGGAGGAATCAACACAATTTCCGATTTCCAAGAAATAACCAGGATCACAGGAAGAAAAAGAAAGCTGATGGCCGTAAAAGGGGATGAACATTGTAAGTGGTTCAACGTTAATTTTCTGGGCCTCCATGCGATGCATCGGATGCACTTGACCTGATTGCTCAGTATGAATGGTATCTCCGTTCCGATCATTGAATTCAGCACAAAAAGCACCCGCGTTTTATTCGAGTTCTAAAGACTTAGGAAATAACTCCCGGAAAGTTTCCTGGTCAAATTAACGACTCAATTTTGAGAAATGAACGACCTTCGTAAGTTCGCCAGTTCATGATGTCCTCAAACCACCGCAATCCAACCCCTAATCCTTCTCTCAACCTTCTTATCCGATCAACCCTTTTGAAATTGGACCGCATTCAGCAGAGAGGAACAAAGCCACATCAGCCACTGTTGAATTTAATTGAGCAATTTAAGTTTTTATACGTCAAAATGGTTACGCGCATTTTTGTGCGACTTCAAGTGAATTTTCTGAATAGAACGAAGCAAATTCTTCAGAATTTTCAACAGAATCTGCACAAACGTACTCTTGAAAAAATTAAATTGCCCAGTTAAATTTGACAGTAGCTGATGTGACGTGGCCAATCGCCCGTCATTCTTTAATAATTTAAGGCAAGTCGTAACAACGCAAGATTACTAAAAAGTGATATTAGATAAAATCTGTTTACTTGAATTTATAAACATTAACCTTTGAAGTTAACAAAATTAATTAGTTTTAGTAAGGTAAAAAATAAAAGATTTAGTGCCATTCTTCCTCACGCGGTCCAATTCGAACTGAACTCTCGATTTGCCTCATCGAAAGTGAGACATCTAAAGGGGGAGTAAAGTACGTTTTCCTGATGAGCCCCCCAACGCTAGGATTCTTACGTAACCTGGGGCACAACAGTAAAATGGACTTTTCCCTCTCTCCTTCAAGATGCCTTAAGTCTCAGGCGGGTCAACAACAAATGGTAAAATATTGCGTATTAATGGCTGAAAATCGTACATTTATAGGGGAAAATGATAAAATCTGTCTGAACGACGAGTTTTTGAGTGCGTGCTGTTATCTGATATGAAACCCGTTAAAATCACGAAAATATGAGGGAAAGCGTATTATGATCACTTTGAACCTCTTTTCGACTCTCAAAGACGAATATTCGCAAAAAATAATCTCGCGTAACATTGATGAGAAAAAGATGCGGAGAAAAGCACATGTACCTACTGACGCGACGAATGGTATCATCCATCGTGTGTGTTTCAACTTTCAAAGGACGATCTCTGCTTGATATTACCTATTGGACGTGGGAACTTGACACTTGGACCACTGATTTTTCATAACCTATTCATGATCCAACCGTCAACGCGAAGCAGTTCTAAGAAAAGCTCAGCAGATTTTTTGATGACTTTTGAAAATTAAAAGACAATCAGATGATACTCTACAACAATTATAAAATGCGGATTTTTCTTCAAGTGAATTTTGCTAGGTACTTAATTCTCAAGTACTTCTCACAACAGCAGAAAAAAGGATGTTTACACTGAAAAAAACAAACACCAAAATTTTTTAAAAGTTGTGGTGATTTTTTCCATTGAGGCGATCATTCTCTTACAGCATTGGAATACACAGAAAGAGCACGAATTCATGGTTATTACGGAACTCAATTGAGAGCATTCGATTAAAACCGACAAACACCACTCTATCATTTACAGTCTCCGTTATAAAATGGGAAAAAATGTATAATATTGATATGGACAAAAATTATTTGAGCTATACTCAAACTGTCCTCAGTGAGAACCTAACAGTTGATCAACTACGTTACCGACTAAAGCTGTGACTGTATGGGAGTAGGTTGTAATGAAATTCTTCTAACTCGACAATCACGAGAGAGCTTCCGAAACATGTGAAATATCTGATTACAATAATCAGAAATTGAAGACCATTGTTACATCGACAAAACTCACATCTTCTGAGACTGCCGCTGAGCTGTCAGAGGGTCAAAAACATAAAAAAATTATATTGGAGCTTTCGTTACGAACAACGCCAATCCAAAAGAACCGCTCTAATTGGGTAATTCGCTCGTTGAGGCAATCAAATTCACACGCTAGAATCGCATACAACACATACAGCCGGTACTTTTTCCTCAAGGCCAAACAATCGATAGATGAAAGTCAAGCTCAGCAGGATTGTCAGATTTAGCGCGAGATGACCACCTTTGTTGGGCAAAATCGTTACTATTCATCAGATTTGACAATTTTCAAAGGTATACTTAAGTACAGGGGAGGGACATTGCAATTCAATCCTTCCGCAGCGTGAAGTGGAGATACACAAAATCAAACCACGAACTGCTTTTACCGTCGAATTAAATATTTAGGTCAAGTCCACCCCATCATGCCGATTTGCCAAGTGGTGAAGTGAAAGATATCCCTTTCCATGAGAAACCAACAAAAGTCGAAAGCTGTTAGGGTGACTCTATAGCTCTTTCGATGGTCGATCGAGCAATGGCGATACTTTCTATGATTTATAGCATGTTTTTAAAAAATCTCAAACGTAAAATCGCACGTTGAAGTGCGTAGGTACGCGTATATAAGATTTGACTGAAAAACACTTACATTAAAATAAATTCGAAAGCACGTCTCGAGTGAGTATCGCAAATTAAAGGACGAAAAAATTTGCGGTGTCCCCTCCCCTCGGGAAGTACTTTTGGAGTTCTTTCGAAATTTTTCGGCCGACCGAGCATTTTCACCCCTGCACTTAAGTTTCAAATCGATTTGAGGGATTTACCATCTATACACTAACTTTTATTTATAGATTACATCACGTACTTATACCCCCCCCCCCCCCTCAATCAATTATTTGGGGAGGGGGGGGATAAAACCGGAGAGATTAAATTTCACAGATGTGCTTCTCCTCTTCTTCCTTCTCCTATACGTCAATTCTTAAATTTTCAAACTGCACGTGTCTTGAGCCTTAAGTCAGGTTCAACTTGACCTCTCCCCTTCCCCCATTCTTCAGGCACCTCTAGAATCCCGTTCCCTCAGGCGTGTGACATAACTCGCGGACGTCCCCAGACATGCGCTGCCTAAAATTTTTATGGAGCTCTTTTTTTACTTTTTAATGTTTAAAGGACACTGTTATCCAGTGCACTATCGCGAGCTTTTTTTCACGAACGTCGCACCAGCTTCTGGCGGCACACAGTGGATCGGGTCAATTAGAGAGATCGGACATGAAATTTTTTACTAAATCTGCCAATTTTGACATTTATTTCGTCATATTTCGAATCTTAAGGGGTCCTTCTGGAAGAAAATTTCACGAGAAAACCAACGGAGCCACTTTCAGAACCTCAAAGTTTCGTGTAAACAGAGTTATAAGCGTTTAAAGTTTCCAAATTTTGTCCGACCTCTCCTATTGACTCGATCCACTGCGCGGCAGTTGATCCAACTAGCCGGGGCGCGAAAATTCCGGTCTAGCGGCAACCCTGAGGCCACGCGGGGCGCTAAGTCGGGTAATTGATCCCGACCCGAGGCTGCGAGAGCTTTGATCGATCCCAAAGTCAAAAGTGCGACTTTGAAAGTTCACTTTCGACGGCAGCGCTCGAGGCTGGGCCGCGACAACGGCTGAACTTGCATTAGTCGCGCGTTACACAACTTACAACTTGCGGGTATTGGTCGCCGCCCCGATTATAAATGGATGAGGGGGCCTATCCAGTTGACTCCACGGAATCGATAAGATAATTCGATTATGCACGGGACGCCAGCAAAAGCTCCCTGCTCGGCTATTAATACCGAATTATCAGAGTCCCCAAGTCCAACGACGTCACTGTACACATGACATGACAATTGCTCAAGTTAATATTTTCTCGTTAAATAGAGCTTTTTCGATACTTATCCTTTCTCCGATCCTTGCACCGAAAATTGACCGACTGAGCTAAAAAAAAAATTACTGATAATTTCAAGTGTGTTTTATGACCTGTGATCAGTGGCGAGGCGTGAATGATCGATTATCGATTTTCCCCCATTTGGAGCTATGGTAAAGAATCGATTATTAAGATGTTCGTTGCGATCACCCTTACCGTCCTTTTCCATAGCTCGAAATGGCAGATCAGTCGATATATCGCAAAGCACGCCACGCCACTGCCTGTGCTGGGAAAAATGATGATAGATTTCACCAAGTTATCGACTAATTTTCGTGCCAACCAAGAGATATGGTCGGAAGTAACATCTTCAGCGGTTTTAGGAGTCACCAAGGTGGAGCCTCACCGGCTGATTGCGCGTTGCAGTGCCGGTATTCGATGGGCAGTGGCGTGGCGTGTTTCGCGATATATCGATTGATCTGCCATTCAAACCTATGGAAAAGGATCGATACACAGGGTGTCCGCAACGAGCACCTTAAAACTGATCTTTTACCGTAACTTTAAATGAGGAAATATAGATAACTAATCGATCATTCATGCCTCGCCACTTTCGATGGGCCGCCCTTCATGGAGAAGTGTTTTGGAACTCATGTTAGGCACCACTTAAGACCGAAACCCCCTCATTAAAAAAAAAAGATATGGTTGAATTGACCGGTTTTCTGGTACAGCTGTGTAACATCTCTCCAAGACAATACAAAAGGTCAGTGGCGAGGTGTGATTGGTCGATTATCGATATTTCCCCATTTGAAACTCTGGTGAAGAATCGATTATTAAGGTGTTCACCCCGGGGCGCGAACACCCTGTTAATCGCGATCCTTTGCCATAGGTTTAAAAGGCAGATCAATTGATATTAAGCAAATCATACCACGCCGCTGCAAGAGATGAAGTTGATTAATCGATGCAAAAATTAGAAGAGATCTTGCAGAACTTACATGATTATGACACTATTTCCATTTTCTTACCCCCTCCAAAAAAAAAAAAAATTGAATCTAGAGTTGATCGCCAAGCACTGCAATAAACGAATTTTGAGCTTAAAAAATAATTGCAAGCGATTATACAAGTAACATCGAGGCGAAAGTATGGTTGGGATGACTCTTACTGGTATTCTCTTGTACCGGTTCATGTCCGGATGCCACTTATCTTGATGAAAACTCACGAAGAAATGAGTTCAAGGTTTCCGTTATGATCATTAAGAAAAATCATACAATTACAGTTGTTCAAGTCATTAGAGTTATTTCTTGCCCTGGGAACGACTATACATATAATATCATAACTTCTCCAGCGGATCGATTGTTAAATCGTTATCGAATGAACTTCGATTAATCGATCGTCACTATCTTGGCAATGCTATTTATGGATCGAGGCCATTCGATAACGATTCAACAATCTATTCGCTGGAGAAGTCTTCCCTACATTTTCCGACGAGAAAACGCCGAGAGGGGATCTCAAAAGACAGGGACTAGTTCCTATAACTATGAAGACTGGCAAATGGGCATGGCAAATTTTAAAACCACCTAGTGCGACACACACAAAAAAAAAGAAAAGAAGAAGAAGAAAAAAACGACGCTCCAGACCAAATATCGAAATGCGAAGGTTGAGTGGGCAAAGATACCATAACTTATTGTAAAAATTACACATGAAAATGTCAGTTAAGTCAATCGATCGCAATGAAAAGTAAATTCAAAGATTTGAAAATTCACCTTGATATTAAATTCTTGGGTAGTGAAGTGGAACTCAAAATAGAGGACATTCTTTAATTTCCACGGCTACACTGCCCTCTCATCAACAACATGAAACTGCGACATTGAATTTACAGATGCGGCCCACACTAATACACACACAAGGCACACGAGGATGAAGAAAAACATGAAAATTAGGTAAATTAAATACACAATTAAGAAGAGTGCTGCGATATGACCAAGCATTAGTAAAACGTTTCTTCATGAACACTGAAGTTTGAAAATAGCTCTACAGATTTTAATCCACGCATGTTCATAACTATATTTTTTAGGTTAGGGTTCAGAACTCTGCACTCAGCACCGCAGCTTCATCAAAGGTTTCCATGCAAGACATTGACTTATCGACTAGGTTATGTTTTCGATGAACTGATTCGCACTTTCATTCCTTCTAATATTTCTCAGCTGTTGGTCAAACATGGAGTCTTCGAAATATATTATTTTTTTCTCCTTCGCCATACGCTACAGATATCCCCTTTTCAGTACACTCCATAAACTCGATAAATAACACTTCTCTCCGAGATAGTTTGCAGATAAGAAAGTAATTTTACCAAATTTTACATCAATTTCTGAACCATCCATCGTTAATTTACTCCTTGAAAACATGTTGAAAGCTGTGGTTAGATTTTTTACTCTGAATTGCACAAAAAGAATTAGAAGTTTTATATACGGGGGTGAAGATCACATGTCAACTTTAGCTTTCCTTTAAAATCAGCAGTAAAATATTTTACGAATTAAAAAAAAAAGACAACAGGGCAAATAGGAACACAATCACAGCCTCGACTAAATTGCTAATTTCTAAGCCGGCAAGCCGCGAAACCATAGAAAGACTCTACAAAAATTTTGATCGAACATGCTTTGCAGATATGTAAATGAACGCCGAACTAAACACACACGGAATGACCCTAAACCTGCCTCAACCTTTTAAATCCTTCAAAGGTGGAACAACGAGAATCCTAAATCCCATTGCCGCGCAAGAAAAGATATACACTATACAGATAGTAGTTAGGAATTGAAAACACGTAAATTGAACCACGGTTGGAGCGATCAAACAATAACACGATAAAAAATACAGCAATGAGAACTGATTTGCTAGTGAAAACTTTCAGGTGTCCTGAAGTGCGTGTATTGCGGTTACGGACACTTTGAAAGGTTGAAATATTGAAAAAAATTACTTTTTCTTACTCACAAGCACGACCAATTCATTAAACACGGACGCATTTCATCCGTCCATAACGTCATCTACACGTCCTTCCGTTTTTAATCAACTCGACGTCCATGTGAGGAAAAACATACGTTAGTTATAAAATGTTAACGAAGTTCGTGTGCAGAATTTCCTGTATTTCATGCATCCCCGACAGGTATTTTTTTCTCTCTTTTTGGGGGGAGGGGAGGGGGGAGGAGAAGGAGGTCTCTTAGAAATTTCTTCTTCGCCCCTTCGGAAGAGGTGAATTTTCTTGACAAAACGTCAAAAAGAGAGCGGCACTTGGTATCCCGAATGTTTACACGCCATGTGCCAATCCGCAGACATTAGCGACGAAGCAACCATTTCCAAACGAATCGTTTTGGCGCTGTCTGAGAAGTTGAACGTGCCAAATATTACTTATGCCGCCCAGCCTGGGTTTGAACGAACGGCTCGAACGGGTCAAGTCCAAGATCAAATTTATGAATGTTGCAATCAATGTACTGTGCTAATTATTCGATTCACATTCCACGCAAAGGTATGAAAGCTAAAAGACACTGCGCACACGATCTTCAACGTTCGGGAAACCGCCATTTCGGGAAGGCCATCATCAATATGGTATACTTTAAAATTTTCAATCAAACGCGAATAAATCTCACCTCCTTTGGTACTGGGTGATTGCGCTGGTCATTACATCGCATTGCGTGATGGTTGATACAAATCGTTGCTTCACTCGCGGAAGATCGTAACTGCATATCATTGTTGCCAAAATCATGCGAAAATCAGAACAAAATTTGACACAAATTGCACAGGTGCAATTCTTTAAAAATTGAATTTTTTGGGTCAATTATGCAACCTCGGAATAATACCGTATACCGTTGGAATAATATACGTTCCTTCATCCCGGAGACGACGATATGTAAAACAAAATCAATTAAATTAGTCAAAAGAGGGGTCTCTACACTTTCAGCATCAACGGAGATATCGCCATCAAAGCGTGTGCATTGTGATTAATATCACCCATTGCAATGCTGTATATAACTTTGATTTCTTCCAGCTTTGGAATGTACTTTTGGAAGTCAACGCTGAGATTAGCCTAATGATGACTGATAATCAAAGTATATTGAGCGATTGTTTTAGTGATCATAACCCAATTTCCGAGAACTCGCTTTTCAAAACGCTCACCTCGACATTCATCAGTCACCATAGAGGCGAATTTTATCTTGATTTTTTGCTCAACAAGTTCCTTATCACTCATCATTAGGCGAGAAGTGGCGTTGACCTCCGACTTTAATTTTTTCTTCGCCCGATTACATATTGCTTAGATCTTTGATGCGTGGTCTTTTGCATGTCTAAATGCTTCAACCATCAAAATGCGATTTAATATGACTCCAGTAACTGATCTATTTAATAATACTTATCTGAATTGAATGAAAGGTGAGCCACGAAGTCAACAGGGGTGCGGTAACCGACAGCAAATTAGAAGAAAAAAACCATCGCAACGCTGAACTAATTTCTTTTTTTTGATGTTGCAAGCTTCCGCTGCGGGCTAATCTAATGGATTGGATTCAGGTGTTTTCCACTTTCGCTTTATCGCATTGCATAAGATCTACATTTTTATATGCTTTCTTCTTTTTCGCATATTAACGTTATCAAGAAGAGGGTATTAGGTAACTTTATGTAATAAAATAAAAGTACACGAAGCCGACAAAGGTAGAAGATTTACAACAAAGTTCATACCTATCGCAAATGAGCGGAAAAAACCTATGCATACTTGTGTTCAAAAATAAACATGGCCCCAGATTCTGGAGCGGCGAAATTAAAAATCATTCATCAATTCGGATTATGAACGATTAACCTCTTAATAAATCTTAAACTGAATGAGGAGATGAAGAGTCATGACAGCATCGACAAAAATCCCTCCGTAAGATTACTGATACGGAATCCATTAAAAAGCACTATTACCTACGGGGTACCCGATG
>NW_017547299.1:411150-425716 GCF_001854935.1 Bemisia tabaci | reverse complement strand
GAGGCCAATTTTGCTATTTTACCCCTAAAAAACCACAAAAATGCGATTATTTTTCGAGGAGCTCCGACAACCTATTTCGAAATTGCCCAAAAACCCATCAGGGAGTACCCCACTACAACCTCCAACTTGAATTTTTGATGTACAACAAAGTCGCATTTAAAGTGAGTTCAGGGGCACCGTGCTGGGTGATTGCGCTGGTCATTACATCGCATTGCGTGATGGTTGATACAAATCGTTGCTTCCCTCGTGGAAGATCGTAACTGTATATCAATGTTGCCAAAATCATGCGAAAATCAGAACAAAATTTGACACAAATTGCTCAGGTGCATTTCTTTCAAAATTGAATTGTTTGGGTAAATTATGCAACCTCGGAATAATACCGTATACCGTTGGAAAAATATGCGTTCCTTTATCCCGGAGACGACGGTATGAAAAAACAAAATCAATTAAATTAGTCAAAAGAGGGGTTTCTACACTTCCAATATCAACGGAGATATCGCCATCAAAGAGTGTGCATTGTGATTAATATCACCCATTGCAATGCTGTATATAACTTTGATTTCTTCCAGCTTTTAAATGTAATTTTGGAAGTTAACGCTCAGATTAGCGATTAGCCTAACGATGACTGATAATCAAAGTATATTGAGCGATTGTTTTAGTGAGGTCAACGCTCAGATTAGCCTAATGATGACTGATAATCAAAGTATATTGAGCGATTGTTTTAGTGATCATAACCCAATTTCCGAGAACTCGCCTTTCAAAACGCTCACCCCGACATTCATCAGTCACCATAGAGGCGAATTTTATCTTGAGATTTTTTGCTCAAGAAGTTCCCTATCACTCATCATTAGGCGAGAAGTGGCGTTGACCTCCGACTTTAATTTTTTCTTCCCCGATTACATATTGCTTAGATCTTTGATGCGTGGTCTTTTGCCAGTCTAAATGCTTCAACCATCAAAATGCGATTTAATATGACTACAGTAACTGATCTATTTAATAATACTTATCTGAATTGAATGAAAGTTGAGCGACAAAGTCAACAGGGGTGCGGTAACCGACAGCAAATTAGAAAAAAAAACCATCGCAACGCTGAACTAATTTCTTTTTTTTTTATGTTGCAAGCTTCCGCTGCGGGCTAATCTAATGGATTGGATTCAGGTGTTTTCCACTTTCGCTTTATCACATTGCATAAGATCTACATTTTTATATGCTTTCTTCTTTTTCGCATATTAACGTTATCAAGAAGAGGGTATTAGGTAACTTTATGTAATAAAATAAAAGTACACGAAGCCGACAAAGGTAGAAGATTTACAACAAAGTCCATACCTATCGCAAATGAGCGGAAAAAACCTATGCATACTTGTGTTCAAAAATAAACATGGCCCCAGATTCTGGAGCGGCGAAATTAAAAATCATTCATTAATTCGGATTATGAACGATTAACCTCTTAATAAATCTTAAACTGAATGAGGAGATGAAGAGTCATGACAGCATCGACAAAAATCCCTCCGTAAGATTACTGATACGGAATCCATTAAAAAGCACTATTACCTACGGGGTACCCGATGAAGTTTGCTGGAAATTTTTCAAAACAAGACAGGCTTGCTGTAATTAGTTGTTTTTCTATCTAATCCCTCATAATTTTCGATAACTACAAATGGTAAAATTGCCATCAAACCGAAAAGCTTTTACGGTTGACCACGTGTGTGGTCAGGAATAGCAATAAAATCTACATCTTACGGCTGTTAATTTTTTAAAAAAGCTTAATCTATTTAGCATTAATTAGCTTAATTTTTTCCCTTAGTACTAGCTACCAGACAGAACTTTCAGAGACGTATGAATGAGAAAAACTGTATGACGTACAACATTTGACGGACGGTTGGCGCGAATTCAAAACTCGAAACCTAATCAAAAATGGATTCACTCCATGAAACTACGGTCCTTCGCTCTCGATTTATTTCTTCCTATGGTACATGAACTTGAATGCTGCAAGGGTGCATTATACATACTTAAATCAAAATGCAAGCATCTCATACAAGACTCATACACTTCGGAAGGGTAGGAACGGGCTCAGTTCTACTCAAAAAATGCACCGCTGTAGAAAACATTGCGGGCTCATCGACTGTCTTCAAAACGAAACAAAGCCCACTTTTAGAATAGCTCCTGCTAATATACAAGGGATAACTCTTTCAGAAATCACCCACTAAAACAGTGGCAAAAGAGACTACAACACTGAAAACAAGTCTCTTGGATTTAGAGTCCAGACTCTTAGAAAAAATTCAACAGGAAAAAATACTCTTGATTCAAGCGGATTTTTACTTAAATCGAGAGCCAAGGCCTCTTAATTTAAGCGGATTCCTTTAGATTCAAGATAAAATTCGATTAAATCAAGAGTTTTTTTCTTGTCAAATTACTTAAAAGTCTCTACTCGGGACCCAAAAGAGACTTTTTTTCCAGTGAATATATTTTCGCCGAGATGTATACTCAACAAAAGCGAAATGTTCATTTTATTTCTCATTTCAACTTGATAAATTCACGTTCGAGCAAAAAATAAAAAAATCCATTTCGGTCCTAAAACCCACCACATCTGAATGTGGACTCAGGAATGAACAAAGGGAAAGAAACCTCTTGTGTTGCACATCACGGAGAGGTGAGCAAAAGAAGGTTGATTGATTGGAAATCAAAAAAAGTAGAAAGGGAGGAAGAGAGGGACTAAAGACTCTAAAATAGAAACTAACATTAAGTAACGAAGACCTAGATTTCAGGAACGGAAAAACTAACGTAAATCATCGGACTTTAGCGATGGGATAAGCTTGCTGTCGAGCCATCTAAGATGGGAAATAGGAATTAGATAATCCGACCACATAATTTCTTTACACTTGCGGACAGATAAAAAACCGAGAAAATGTGGGATCAATCAGTTGATAACCTCAGTTTTGCGGAAAAATATGTTAATTCATTATATAATTACAGGCCTGTAGGTTAGGTTTCGCGGAACGATATTATTCCATTCGCAATGTTCTGCTAGAACGTCTTCTTCGGAGAAAGATAGGGCGAGATAATTAAAAGAACAAAGATCTTAGGTTTCTAACTTTAGAAATTTACCGCAGTGGCAGTTCTCACGTGGGAATATGATGACATTTGCCGATAACTTTAAGATTTTGTAACGATACCCTGGAAAAACTCAATGATAACCGGATCGGTCGAGACGATCGAACTTGGGGAAAGAAAATTCCTTTAATTATACAACAACAGGATTTGTTCTGGATTGGAAGCTGCAACTATTCGGCGCTGCTAAGGGAGAAAGCCGTATTAACATTCGAGAGTTGCCAAATCTTCTTCGATAAAATGTTCATTTTGAAATTTTCAGGAACTTTAGGTGAAATTGCGGACAAAATTATCTAAAAAATTGTAAGGAAAACATTCAAAAGATTACCAGGAAATTCGTGTATTATCAAAGGAACTTTGGCAACGCCTGAAGGCTCATACGGCGTTTTTCCTTAGCACGGCAGACTTAGGTGTTACCCGTCATTAGCTCACAGGCTACGCTGGGAATATTTGAGAATTTGTACGATATCTGATGAAGATTACAATACAAGAAATCTCAACCTGTGCTATGTGAGAATTGCGACCGAAAAATCTCTCAATACCTACGACAGTGAAAACTCTGACATAAGAAGTAAGAACGCAATGAGATACCACGAAGATTAATGATTATAAAACATTGTAATCCCGTTACGGAACACAGCAAAAACGACGAGGACTTAGAAGAGGAGCCCTTTAACATAATAAGCGTGATTCTAACATTCAAGTAGTTGTCATTAAAACTTAGAGAGTTTGTGAGGTTTCCTTAGCAATCAAAATGTCAATATCATACGGTTTTGGCGAAGCTTTATTAAAGGCTCTTCGGGATTCTTTGAAATTGTTGGCACGAAGTTATTTTAATATTAACACTTCATCGCTATCTAAACTTTCGCTGAACTAACTTATGTTAGTTGACGGACTGCACTTCAAAAATTAATGTGTTAATTTTATGGTAACTTAGTATGAAAGTTGTGGGGAGATCAGTAATAGTGCATTGAACAAAAGGTAATAAACTCGAGCATAGTATTTTCAGAATCGTGTAACTTCTACAATATATACCCCTACTAAATATATGCACGGTAATGAGATTTATACAATCTTTCTTCCTTAAATTAAACATACTTAGGTAGAAAAGCAAGAATTATTTTCTTTTTACAATCAGTACATATTTCGTCGTTTCCCCCACGAAAGAACGTGACTACATTTCAATGTTGCCAAATTTCTCCACGCAAATGACAATTTTAACCGTAAATTCTTATATAGGAATTTCAAACTGAAAATTATCCGATCTCATGCTAGAATCAGACGTGGAAAAAAATTGCTTCGTTATATTCTTGTAAAAAATCGAGTTGTTTGAGTTAATTTTGCAACCATGGAATAGAGTTGGGTTCCTTTGTCCGGAAAGCGCCGATTTTAGATAAATATGAGGATTTACGATGCTTACAACACACCGGAAAAAAAACACATTGGACCTAGAATCCAGACTCTTGAAAACATTGACAAGAAAAAGGACTCTTGATTCAATCGGATTTAAGCTTAAATCAAAAGGAAATCCGCTCAAATTACGAGGCTTGGTTCTTGACTTAAGCTTAAATCTGATTGAATCAAGGGTATTTTTTCTTGTCAATGTTTTTAAGAGTCTGGACTCTAGATCCAATGTTTTTTTTTCCAGTGCACTGAATTGACGCCGCTTCCCTTATTCTGTTCGGTGCGGTCTACTCACACTCTTGCTTTAACTTATTTCAAAACTTTAAAATCATTTAAGGTTATATCCCGGAAAAAATCGAAGATTCTAACATGACAACATTTGTGCTTCAGATTTACCTCGCGGTTAAATGCTTCCCGGGCTGTTTCACTGGAACTCCGCCGGATTTGTTACCTCTCTACACAATACTCGACGACTCGTTTCGCCTTTAGAAGTGAGGATCGATAATTGTTACCTGCACCGAACAACTTGATAACAAAAGCACTCCAATCCTTGCCCACACTCTCAGCGACTGATACACAAAAGCACTTAGCACTTTACATGCTCACTTACATCCATCTAATCCATCTAATTGAGAAAGAAAAGAAAAAGAAGAAAAAACAACGAGACAACACGATGACAAGAGGACAACTCGACGGATCGAAGAGGCCTCAGAAGTCAGTCTTGTCAAAATATCAACGAAAGTAACCATATCATTACAATCACAACATTCTTCCTATTTATAATTCTCCTATTTCAGGTAAATATTCCCAAAATAAAGTTCATTATGGACCGACAATGTAGCTGCTGTGGAATCGATGAGAATAATCCGCCGACCTTCAATCGTTGATATTTCTCGGTTGTCGGATGCAACTAATTTCAGAGAGAAGAAAGCTCCAAAATTAGATGCATTTGAAACAAGAAGAATGCCTGATAAAAATGAAAGAGGAGGTAAACATGATTAATGATCAGCCACCCCGTGCCATCATGCTCAGCCGTTCAAAGAAACTTGATATTTTCCATAAATTTTCCCGCACGAAAAAAAGCCAATAAACCAGCAAAAATAAGGAGACCATATATATGGTGCTCTGTGCAAATTTTGAATGAAATTGAACATGCAGATAGATTCTGAGATATCGCTGTAGACAGATTTAGGGGACGCCTGACGGACGGACGCACATTTTTTCAAGTATGGTTATTTTGACTCCTGAGACCTTAAAACGTCTAGAAATGATGAATTTTCAACTTTTTTCCCCCCCTCCTTACAAGATGACAATACTTCCTCTACCCTAGGGGAGCGAAAGTAATAAAAAAAAAAAAAAAAAAAAAAAAAAAAAAAAAAAAAAAAAAAAAAAGGTACGGCAAAATGTGAACAAAGAGCGCTAACTCCAGTTAGGACTGATTGCCGACCGAACGAAGGTATTGCTTCCGATGCGCGGGAAACCTTCATCCAATCACGAGCCTTTCTCCGGATAATTATAATCCTCTTTGCAAATGGAGAGTTGAAAGAGTCAATTGAAGCCTCATACAATACTCGATTGTTAATGAAGCCATGCACAGGCGCGACATTTAGACGTTATCTCTTCGTAAGTGGTGGTACAGCATGCTGAAACGATTGTGTCATGACATATTGATTACCATGCTCCTGTGCAACGCAAAAACGTCGTAAACGCCATTTTAAATTTTTTGAAGACAATGTATCATTACAGAAAAACTCGTGTACCTTTAGACAATGTTTTTACAGAATTTTTTTGCAATTACCATCAAGAACTTAACCTGAAAATTTGAGGTGCATGGGTAACACAGTCTTTATTTTCTAAAATGTTAAGTTCCAAAAAACGAAGGAAAATCTTGATGGATTTACGGCGTTCTTGCTTAGCAAGACAGCATAGGGATGAAGGTGAGCGGTGGGGGATAGAAGTTTTAACGAGTATATAAAAGGGCGAAGTGGCACAGAATCGTTAAATTATTTAAAATCTTTCTTTGCTACTTTATTTATTAGCCCTTGTCCACACGAGCGCAGTTTGAGCGAATTATTTCCTCGAACTGAGCGCTCGTGGAATGAGCTATCGTTGAGTTAAAGTAAGTTCCTAGAACAAGTTCGCTTGAACTGTGCTCTGGTGGACAAAGCCTTACAAGGACTTCATTTTAATTGTTTTTCTTTTGTTCGAAACCTCATTTTTTTAACTTTTGAGGTATACTGCAGTGCTAAGGAAAAACGCCGTATAAGCCTTCAGGCGTTGCCAAATCTCCCTTGATAAATCACGAATTTTTGGGTAAATTTGTAAATATTTTTCTGCGAATTTTTCGGAGGGTTTCGCTGGTAATTTCATCTAAAGTACATCAGAATTTCAAGGAAAAATATTCATAAAGTTCTGCAAAAATAAATATTTGAGGACTTATCTGTAACAATAGCGGATGTGAAAAATTACCTTTTCGAAACACATTCAAAAAACTGTTTTGGCATCGAGAAAATTTTGAGAAAATACTTGAGATGTGATCTTCGAGATCTGTACATTCTGCCAGAGCCTAACATATTAAATTTTTGTGTGAGCAAAACAGTTTTTTAAGCGTGTTTTGAAAAGGTTCCCATCCGCTATTGTTACAGATAAGTCCTTATTTCCTGAGAGGCAATTTGGCAACATTCCATCTTCACATTTGAATCATACGGCGTTTTTCTTTAGCACGGTAGCATAAATGAAGGGAGTGATAAAAGAGGCAAAATATCGGGTAGCAACATTCAAAATGAGTTAATACGAAGGTCCTATTACCTTTTCATTACGGCAGCTAGTAATTCCAGGGACAGGACTCGGAGGGGTAAAAACTTATTTCGGCAGTATGCGGCAACACAGATGAGATTCCGAACAATGGAAAATTGAGCAAGGCGATATGATTCACGATTCGAAGTAAATCTTAATTAAACTGATATGAAAAACCGTACAAAGATTTTGACACTGGTACGAAGAGGTATTCTGATATTGGTCTGAGCTAGGAAATCACAGGAACTTAAAATTACAACGGTTCATGCTCATGAAGTCAACAGTTTCAAATGATTTTCGAAAATACCGAGGCACTGGCACTGCCCGCGCAGCATGACAAGCACAGCGGCACATGAATCTTCCGATTCGACAGAACTGCTTAAAGTCATCATTTTTCCCGAAAAAAGTGTGTGAACCTTGTTTTTAGGATATTCGAAAAATGATTTTGTGAGGACAAGAAAACGGAATTTTTTCGTTTAGGGCACGTTCTAAAACTTAGGTTATAACAGTTCGATAAACTTTGTCAATTTGGAGCAGGAAAAACATATGCGTTCAGCACGTTTCAAGACACGACGAAAAACCGGCGCTCTGCGAAAGCGACAATTTTCGACCGAAAATATGCGTTGAAGATTTCAGGGCCGACGATGTTCGGCCGGATCGGAAAAGGCTGAAAGCTTAACGCAACTTTGATGGGAGAAAAAATGGTTTTCAGTCAAAGGCAGCCTTTTTTCGTGTCTCGATGGCTATTAACACTGAAAGGCTGTGTCAGGGAGAATGTAGCCGGTGGTAATTATTGAGATCGACTAAGTTGTAACATTTCAGACAGAGAGGGAAAATGTCGATTCGGTTGCTTTTTTAAGGGGTGACAATCGGCAGGAAAAAAACGGCACAATTTCTCGCGCGCCGAAAATGACATTTGGAGACGCGACTCGAGCGTGTGGAGGATACACAGCGGCGGCGAGTAAAAAATGCACGGGGAAGACTGCAAGAGCCTCGTGAGTTGATCGACGACTGCAAGGCGAGTGCATGCGGCGGGTTCGGATAAAAAATTAACAACAAAATATGGCAGCGCGCGGGGAGATAAGAAGATGGGCTACTACTGCTACCGATGCTGCCTCCACCGAGTATTTACAAAAGCCACACATGAATCGCCCCGCGCCGCCCGGGCGGGGTCGGGAGAAAGTGGTGGGTGAGGAGGAGGGGGGGGGGGAGAAAAGGCGATAAGAATTAAGTCTTGAATGCCAAATATTAGCTCGGCGACTCTCAGCGCCTGCCGGGTATGCAACACGCGCGACTCTCGGCTCGGACTCGGTATCAGTCAATTAATTAAACTGATAAAGATGTACGAATCGAGTCTCGTGTGGGGTTGCCGGCTCCCGATAAAATTCGCCCACTGTGGTGTTGCTGTTGAGTGTTGAGCGAGACCGGTGGGACGTGAAGAGATCTCGTTTGCGATAAGGTCTCGATACACGATCAAATTCCCGAACCAATTACCATCAAAGTGTCGGGAGTCATCAGATCATTACTTTGCTAAATTTTAAAATGATTTGGCAGAAATGTTTCGTGCGGCAGGAAATGACGGATGACGGCACTCCATTCTGATCAAAATTTGACGGCCCGTCCAATTTTGATCAAAGAGGACTGTTGCATGGTGACCATCAGTCATCAACTGGTCTACTTAGATCAGAATTGGTTCGGAATTTGAGCGTGTATCCAGACCTTTAAGGGCACTCGTGTCATTGCCGTTGAGGTCGTGTACCGTTGTCGGTATTATATCAATGGCTAAAGTCGAAAAATGCGTAACTCCTGCACGCGAAACACTTGCAGCGTTTAAAAATCTCCGAAATGTTACAATGGATAAAGGCACGTTTCGACTTCACCCATCGATGCGTAACATGCACCGTTGGCGTATTTTGTAGTAATCTTAAGAATTGTAAAAGTAAGTATATGTGGGTAAATTCTGTTTGGACCGAAATAAGCTTTGATGGATTATAGCCTATGTTGGTTTACTGTTCGTTAAGTAAATGAGAACAAAAAGTCTAAACTTCATGTACGAAGAAAGTGCATAGCTGTTCCAAAATCGGAGCCTGTATCCACAGAGTGCCTCCTAACATATCGGGAATTCGCTGCCTTATTACATTAAAACCAAATTTTAAAACAAGCATGCATGCTCGGCAACATAAATTATTAAAATATTCTTCTTTGATACTTACAAAAAATGTAGAGAATGGGCCTGTTGCAAACTTTTGCTAGAGCAAAACTAAGAGTTGTTTCTTATAGATAATGCCTCAAAAATCACGATGAGCGCATCGGCAAACTCTGAAATGCACTCATAACTTCACAAACTGCGTAAGAAATTTGCGGTTTTTTGAGCTTCCCGCTTCAAAAACGATACTACGGCGCAGGTGAACATTTTGTAAGAGGAGTCGTTCCATTGTCGGCAATAATCATCATAGCCGACGCCAATCCGCCAAAACACGTTTGATGGGACGAGATAACACCTGAACTGGATTAGACCAGATAACAATCGGTGTGTTAACGTTCATATTTTCCACGCCCGAATTGATTGACCTTGAACTCTCCTTGAATTACGCGCGGAACTGCGTGCAAGCGTCGGCCATGATGAATATCGCCGACGATGGAGCGACTCCTCTAACAAAATGTTCACCTATGCCGTAGTATCGTTTTTGAAGCGGGAAGCTTAAAAAAACGCAAATTTCTTACGCAGATTGTGAAGTTATGAGTGCATTTCAGACTTTGCCGATGCGCTCATCGTGATTTTTGAGGCATTATCTATAAGAAACAGCTCTTATTTTTGCTCTAGCAAAAGTTTGCAACAGGCCCATTGCAATCGAACAAAAGAGAGGGAGGAAGCACATACCTGGAACATAAGAGAAAAATTGATCTTAATAAATTGGCTTCATAAAGGCACTGTTTCTAGAAGCAAACATGATGAATAGATGGAATTAAATTAGCTAACGAGACTAAAATTTATGATACGGGCGGCACTGACCAAGCAATAAACGTAGACAACATCAAAGAGACTCGAAGAACATCGTTGATTCTGGATGTACATGAGTTCGGTTTTGCTAAAAAGCAACTCTCATAACAACTCTTCAGGTTGAGGTCATAACACCGTGACAACTAATTTTATTATGGGTTGGCCAAATTCCGGAGTCGGTCAAATTCAAGATAGGGTTGTATCCGGAGTAAGGAATCAAAAATCACGTGAACATCATATTTATAGAAATAATAATTGTGTAAACAATTCTGGCCAGTGCGGACTCGAACTTTTGAGCAAAATTAAATGAAAAATTATCAAGTTACATGGGCATTATTTGCTATTCCTGGCCTCTGGTACATTTCGTTCAAGTGCTCGTGAGATTACATAAAAATAACTCTCCTCTTTGTAGTTTTAGCTCAAATGGACGTATTTCTGTCAAACGGAACTAAGCGCCAATTTGAGTTCCTTTGGCGGATTTTAGAATCCCGGATAGTACGTTCTGTCAAACGGAACTAAGCGCCATGGAAAAGCATTGCGAGTATAGGACGGAACGAGCATCGCGTTCCGCAACATCCGCCATTCCAAACCCCCCTCCCCTTCCTCCCCCGATGGCGCTTAGTTCCGATTGAAAGAGATACGCCCAAATTAAACATAGCTATGCAACCAAGTCGCAAAAACCATCGCAATTTCTGTTCAAGAAAATAACCTATCTCATTTAAAAAAAGAAAGAAAAAACAAGCAGTGAACTCCAACACAATGTGTTGATAAGGCGCGTCATTAACTCACACATATCAACCCCTTTAGTTTTCATTTACAGAGATTTCAAAATAGGCAAGTAGCACAACAAGAGAATTCATACGATCCAACTCTTCAACGACGCACTTTGAAGAGACCTTGTATTGTGAATGTAGAAAGCCGTTCGAACGAGTTTAAGTTTTTTGATCTGCCCCCAGCAATATCTTATCAGATTCTTAAAGAAAAGTGCTACGGAATAATTTAAGCGAAGAAAGGAAAAATTCTGTCGAACTCCTGAAAGATACAGTCGATTTAAAGGTATTTTTGGGGCTAAAATATCCAAATCACCGGTACCTATTATAAATCCCGATATATTATTGAAAAGAAATTGACTCGATATAAATGTAATTGCATTAAATATGTCTTGATTTTGTTATTTTAAACGTATTTCCATGCAAAGAAGTTCAACCATGTCCATGCTTTATTCATTCATGAATTGAAAGTAAGCAATCTACATCCCGAAAATCTACCGATTTGCCGTAAGAAATTGCAGAAACTTGATATACCAGGTCGATGCACTCACTCGTTGAATTTACCAACCAATTTCGTGGGTGCAAATATATAAAAATCAATATGCTACAGTCATTTTGGGTGCATTTATTTTTCATGAAACAATAATAATTTCAATCCCGAAAAACCATCAATTTTCCGTATAAAATCGAAAAAATCGAGATGTGTCGACTCCCTGACGTGAAAATTAGATTCTACGTGTAAAAATACTTACACATGGATATGCTGAACAGAAACCATGTGTGGACACAATTAGGATGCATAGCTCCAGAATACTTTTAAAGCCCCTTTACTTTCCAGAATCTTGATGGAATTTTTTTTTGGCTTAAACGACTCAAGAGACACTGTAGTTGAAAAATATAAAGAATTTTCGATTTTGACCCAAATAAAATGTTCATTCAGGCACACCATGTATTGTATGGTGTATTGCGCTGGTATTCAATCGTTGCCTTCAGATCAAAATTCTTACAAGGAAGCCCCTTGCAAGAGGCGAATTTTTTTGTAATTTCTCCCAATTTTTTCTCCGTTATATAGTCGAATTGCTTGCCAAATTCTGAGGTCAATTATATTTAATTGTAATTTATACATTTCTTTTTTCCCCTTCATTTTATTTTTTGTTTGGAGAAGTTTCGTTGATTTCTTCGGATTTCGAATACTGTAACTTCTCTTCTATTCGGCCGATTTTTATGAATGAGACCTCTTTCAATTCGTCTTTGAACGGAGAGTAAGGAAAAAATTGCTAAGTACTCGCGAAACAATTTTTTCGAAAATTTGATGGATCCCAGCGTGACGGTGAAATGGGTAATCGAGTGAAAGTAATCAGGTCTGACTATGACGAGGACCGCGAGGGTCGCCTTTTGTTCTTCAGCTGGGAAGCGACGCGGCGAACCGAGCCACTACCTGGGTTTTGTGCCTGCCTGTGCACTGTTTTGGCCTGATAGGGGAGTGAATTTCTGTATGGGCCACGGTTAGCACATGGTCTAATGAGTCTCGAGGCTCATCACTGATTGCACTTACCACTATCCTGCTGGTCCCGGCTATCAGAGCAAGGCATACCAAATTTTGAAAATCATAACAGGGTTGTGGAGATCTGTCAAAGCAACGTTTTAAACAAAACGAAGAAGTGAAATTCTCATTCAACGAGTGCCGACCTGATCAGCCATCCTCGAATCAGTTCGCTTGCTTCTGCTTATATATGCATATTTTAAATCAGCGCGCCCCATTCTAAGGTTTTTTTAAAAAAAACCAAGTAACGCAGACTCTTGGTATTCATTACACATAAACTAGGGTGCCCCAGAATGAGAAACAACTTTAAATCATAATTATTGACGGATAAATAAACTTTTTACACGCTTTGGAAAATCTCAGAAGTTCGCGGTAGTCACTTTTCGGTAAGGAACTAAGGGACTCGGTTATTGTATCGAGTGGGGGGTCGAAACGATCGCAAAGGCGGTATACTACGTATACGCGCCAAAAATGTTAATACGTCTGCGGGCCTTCGGGAATCATACTTTCAAAGGCTGAACATTCCAAAGTTCACCGTGGAATGGAAATAAATTAATCTGACAACAACTCGGGAATGGAGGTGCGGCAAACTAAGCTTCATCACTCAAAAAAGTCGTGGCTGCCATCAATGCACAACGAAAAAAAGATGGTAATGATAATGAATGTTCCTGCCGGATTTAATTTTTCGATTTTTTAATCGGTCTTATCTGGGATTAGTAGATTTATAGCTTTAATTGAAATCATTACTGCTCTTGAACGGCGGCGCGCAATAATGTACTGTTCAGCCACAAAGATAAATTCAACGTGAGGGTTCGATACATTGTAATCGTAATATCCGTTGCTTAATCGCACTTTTGGAAGTATTTGGTAGTAGCACTTAATCACCCATGTGTCAGAAAGGTTAAGTAGATATTTAAATTCCGTGTCCTCTGTTTAGCATTTGCAATAAGTAGGATTCAAACTAACGTAAACTACGGTAGAGTTTACCATTATGCTACCAATACCAAGACCACAATAAAAATCAAATCGCAAATTTTTCACTGTTTCCGGAACAGAATGGACACAAAAACTTGGAAACGTTGCTTAACCTTGACTGGAACAAAGTGCCAGATTTAAGTAAAAGTACTCTTGAAATTTCCCCCGAGAATATTTTTCCTGGTAACAAAATGAGATGCTTACATCGATAAGAAAGTAGCTTACATCAAGGGGAAAGTCGCTTGGGTGTATTAAATAGAAACCTGCTTCCTTCAAGAGATTTTATTTTTTATTCAAAGAACATCTTCTTGACAACAAATTTAAGAAATACCTTTTTTCGCTTTTAGATGAAGTTAAATGTTTCCCGGCGCGGCGTAACGTGTTGACGAATTTTCTTTCATATAAATAAAGTTTTTACTTGGTTGACCTATAATTGAACTTTAATTTGAACTAAATCAGCTTGACACATAATTTATGCAATTCGCGAATCAGAACAGGAGGGACGGAGAAAGAGATGATTTTGAACAACATCGCGATAGATTTGCAGCTATCTTTCATGCACTGCAGAAGGGCACTGTTATCTTTCAACCGACGACAGACCAACCGTATTATCACTTTAATAGTTTAAACTCACGCGAGAACAACCACAGATTTGTCTTAAGCGATGAATATGGTATTAATAGCCCTAAAAGAATAAGATACAAGTAAAGTAGCGGTTAGTCAAACGACCATGGCTTCGACAAAAGTTTGAGACTCAAAATGAGAGGAACCTTCGATGGGGAGGTGTGCGAGATGTAGATAACAAGATTTCAAATAAGGTTATCATATACGCTGGGCTAAAAAACTGCACGTTTGTTACAGAACTCATTTACAGCAGGCTGAGAAAAGTGTTTTCAGTCCAAAAATCCTGATATTTTACAAAAATTGCCTTGTATTTCTGATGTTTCTGTTTCCCTGCCTCGTGCGACC
>NW_017547299.1:360540-411130 GCF_001854935.1 Bemisia tabaci | reverse complement strand
ACAAAAAGATGCATTAGAAAATCTTTCCTCTATAAGATCTGCAGACTGAAAATCCTTATTTTGTCTGATTGCACGATTTTCCTGAAAATCCAGACTTTTTCAGGATGACCCAAAATCTCTTTTTATTTCTGGTTCTCAAGGATATTTTAGATACTTGCCACTCATAGACACTTTAAAATTATGACTAAAAATGCGCAATAAGAACCTGATTATCAAATTACGATTTGTTTTAAGAAAGAGTGATGATTTTAAATTATCTTTTGCCAGTGCAGCATCTCAACGAATAATGTATATTATTATTATATAGTTAGTTAGTTAATTAATTACGACGATCAGCAATTAGGCTATATTTACGACGGAGTCCAGGAATTGACCTTAAATTTTGAGATTTACTTCTTTAAAGAGCTTTTACAAGTCGGTAATGTATATAGTATAATGTATGCACTAAATAATGTCAGAATAAACGATAAACATATCTTTTTGGATCTCACGCGGTAAGGGCTGTTGTCCTGAACTATGTACCTATACTACATACCTACTATGAACTACTGTACTGTCGACAAAGGCAAACAGAACATGGAGATTTTTTTTTTTTTTTTTATTTTGTATATCTTAACAGTCCCATAAGTACTTGAAGTCTCACATGAAATCCCACGCTGATGCTTCGGTGCTTTGGTCAATTTATTCAAATGAAAACTTTTAATTAGAAACTTTCCCGCCTCTTCACTCTGCGGTCGTAGCCTACTTAACTTTCGCCCCTCTACCTACACCGCTCCCTTTTTTCCCTCTTATATCATTTCATAAACTCAAGGGGTTGACGAGGGTGGGTATCATCCGCTTTCATCAATCCTCCCTTCCCCAGCTCCCGCAGCCGTCAGTGGCTGTGTAAAAAATGTAGGCGTCTTCGAGGGAAGAGCAGAGAAAGTTTTAAAAAGTGATCCAAGAGCTCGGGGACTCTTACTGAGGAGCTATAATTAGCCGGAAATAAAAAATTAACTATTCTTGATTCTTAAAAGAATAAAATTTCCATTGCACAACTTTGCAACAGCGCAAAGCCTCCGCGAGAGGAAAGAGCTCTTGACCTCGAATTTCCCGACATTTTCGAAATCTACGTGGAGAAAAAAGAGAGGATACATAGAGACAGAGAAAAACTTACAATTCATTCTAGAAAAAAAATGTACTTATCCTAAGTCTATGCTCTATTGCGTGGCGCGCAAAATAGACGTATATTTTTCTTCATCGTGCCGAAAATTTATGTAAGCCCATTACACGAAATATACAACGATAAAAAGAGGCGACCTTTAAAACCACCCCCTTTTAAATGCTTTTTAGGCTATTGTTTCATTTTATGTTCTGTAAAGGACCTCTGCGATGAAATTTCGGGTTCATGTATATAGGTACTAAAAGACCTCATGCAATAAACTGGCCTCATCCCTTTAATTTAGATTGATACGGGCCGTTCCTTTCCGTCCAATTCATTGGTCACAATGCTCGCTCCTCATTTCATGAGAAAAATAGTGGAACAAGCTCAACAGCCTCTTTTTCTCACAGTTTCGTACATTGTATATTCTTGTTAGCAATTGGATATTTTACAAAACTACCCTCGGAGCAACGGACGACGACTTACAAATTTTTGGCCAACCGCATTGTGTTGGAGAAAAAATGACCCATATATAAAGAATGATGAGAACCTTCCTTTGTACTTGGCGAGCGTATCGCCTGTGCATTCTTTTTAGGCGTTTACAAAAAAATTGCCGGACTCGTGTATTGCCAATCTTGAGTTCAAAATCAATTTCTCTCAATAGTCATTTTACGTTATTTTTAGTAGAAAAGGTCGACCATAATGATAAGGGGGCGCGTATACGAGTCTCAACTTGCAATGATACTACATTTTGTCCAGCGACCAAAAAAAAAATAAAAATAACTGCAGCTGCGTGGAAACACCGAAGATATGCAGCCCCCCCCCCCCATTANATTTCCGACCAGAACGCAAAGAATCGCCTTCAGAAGACGAGTAAGCAATGTCAAACACAGCAGGGTCGAAATAGGTATCGTTGGGAACCTGTCAAAATTAAGTCAAATCCAACGGTTAGAAAAAAAACGGAAAAGGAAAGAGAGCCCTACGAATCAAGACATAAAACTAACTTCCGCTAGCATAACGCGCAAAGTACTGAGCCAAAGTGCTGAAAAACGGTAGTTATGCAATTAAAAATACATGCCGGACCTAATAAAACTCGGGCCTTCCAGTTTCTCTACGTGCTCGTTCTAGGGCAACAAAAAGCTTTTTCCATACGTTAGCTTTGGCGCCCGCTGGGAAGTTTTTCTTTCTCCATTCCCTGGACGTTTTCATTATTCAGGAGTGCTGCTGTGTTACTGCTGATACTGACTGTCCTTCCAGAGGAATTACCAACTGTTACAACTTGACGCAGGTTTTTTTTCCTCGAAAATATATCATATGGTCGAATCCATCAAAATAAACCGAGAGTTGAATTAGCATCGCTGACTGAAGGAGGGGATACTCCCCTTGACCGCTATGCAGCCCGCACGACTCCCAACAAAAACACCTGCGCCCTCTGTCGTGTGCTATACTGCCGCCCAAAGTAAGAGCGCCGTATCTACATGCAACACTTTTTCGATTTCTTTCTGAAAAAATGTTGTAATACAAAAAACCTAACGAATATCCATCCTTACTTTTTTGATACACCTCCGCAATACACTGGAAAAAAACACATTGGATCTGGAGTCCAGACTCTTGAAAACATTGACAAGAAAAAAATACTCTTGATTCAATCAGATTTCTGCTTAAATCAAAAGGAAATCCGCTCAAATTAAGAGGCTTGGTTCTTGATTCAAGCAAAAATCCGATTCAATCAAGAGTATTTTTTCTTGTCGATGTTTTTAAGAGTCTGGACTCTAGATCCAATGTGTTTTGTTTTTTTTTTTTTTCCAGTGTACCATTCGGAACTAGAAATGAAGAAATGAAGCCTTTTGGCATTTTAATTTTCTTGTGAAGAAAAGTAGGTACATACTGAAAAAAATACAACATTTTGAGTGGAGTTACGACGTTTTTGCTGTGGATGGCAGTAACGGTGCCAATTCTCGCAAGGTGACATCACAGTTTTCCTTCCATGCAACTCTATTTCAAATAATCGATTCTAGGTGAGAAATATCGAGTATTCTACACGCATTTAATTAGGCGAATCCTACTTTTGCCAACCTTCAAGAATCGCCGCACGTAAAAAAAAAAAAAAAAAAAAAAAAAAAAAAAAAACTTACTTAGATAAGTGATAATTCAAAAATTTGCGGACAGCAGGCTAATCTGGAGCTTTATTACCTTTCTAAATCCGGAAAATCCTGGAAATCGGCTCAACAGGCCTCTAAAAATAACTTGGACGATTCGTGAGAGACGGCAGAGCCACGAGTAATGCGGTGATGATTTTATTCTTAAACGAATTATATTCTGCACGTTTAACTTAGAATTGACCGTAATTCACAGTTAATGAATAAATAACCCATACAAGGAGATAAATTAGATTAATATTTATGAATAGGTTTTACCAGATTCGCTCAAAAGAAGATTAGTAGAAAGTCGAAAAGGCACTTGAATTAATGGGCAATCTGGGACTGGTACAGAACTTCAGGAGGAAAGCGTGTCCACGAAAAATGCAGTATGAGCGTTCGAATGTTCCCTACAGTTTCTTCCAAAAAAATATTCATACTAGGCGAAAGGTATATGAATGTTTTATTCTGACATTTTTCGACACTTTAGATTGACTTGCGAATGAGATTCTCTGAATCTTTGGGGGGAAAATGTTCAAAATTTTCCACCAAATTATCGTATTTCATCAAAGGAAATTTGGCAAAATCTGTACTTTCATACGGCATTTTTCTTCAGCATGGTAGAACATAGGGCGCTCAAGGGAGTCCCGCGTCGTATGCAAGACCAGTAGACGGCATTTTGCAATAAGGAACTACTATTTCAGGTTCAGCAATAAAAGCACCTATCTGCACGAGGAATCTAAAAGCACAGATATATATATATGAGTCGCTTTTAGCGCTCTTTGGCGCTGTGCGACGCCTAATCGCCACGAAGCTCGGTATTCCCACAGGTCATCAGGGAGTTGACAATCTCTTATCTCATTTAACACCCCCTGTCGCCAACCTCTCACTGGGCGTCCCCTGCGTCTCCTCCCAGGAGGAACCCAATCAAGCATCTTTTTTGGCAGCCTCTCTTCCGTCATCCTATTGACATGACCATACCAAACAAGTTGTTTGGTCATGACGTCGAACACGATGTCATTTTCGACTTCCATTATCTGACGCACTCTATCATTACGGACCCGATCTCTCCTAGAAATTCCTGCTGACCTTCTCCAGAAATCCACCTCCGTTGCTCTTAGCATATCCTGTGTCCGTTTCTTCAGCTGCCAAACTTCACATCCGTATGTTAATATACTTTTGACTACAGCGTTGTATATCCTCCTCTTGTTATCTTTGGAAATCCGCTGATCCCAGAGGATTCCATTTAACATCGCTATAGCCTTCCTTGCTAAGGTGTTCCTTTCCCTGATAGCTTGATCCGTCCTTCCATCCTGGGTCAACCGCACTCCCAAGTACTTAAAGTGCTCGCAGCCTTTGATCTGCTGCCCATCCTCCAACTCAATGCTTCGCTGATCACCGCCAAAAGTCATCTTCTCAGATTTGGATATGCTGACTTCCAGACCCCACTTCCGATACTCTTCTACTAGCTTGCGCATCATGTATTCCGCGTCATCTTGATCTTGAGCAACCACCACCTGGTCATCAGCAAAGCACAGAGTAAACAGAGTTTCGAGATCACCCAAGGGGACACCCATACCAGAGCATTTCTTTTTCCATTCTTTTAGCACGCACTCGAGATAAATTTTAAATAATGTTGGCGACAAACAACATCCCTGTTTTAAACCCTTAGTCACATAAAATCCCGCTGACAACCCCCCATGGCACTTAACTTTGGTAAAACTCCCTTTATAAAATCGCTTAACAGCGTCAATCAACCCCCCGTTAAAATTCGATTTTTCCAAGGCCTCCCAAAGTTTCACCAACGGCACGCTGTCATACGCCTTCTGGAGATCCACAAAAATTAAATGCAGTTCCTGAGCTACGGCCATTTTCTTCTCAATGACCTGGACAATAACAAAGAGGTGATCTATCGTAGACCTGCCAGCTCTAAAACCAGCCTGCTCCTCTGCTTCGTGATCCTGCCATTCGTCCTCGATCTTCGCTTTCAGTATCTTCCCAAGCACAGATGCCGTTCCTAAAATATGAGCCAGAAATCGTGGTTTCTTTATCGCAAAATGTAGTCCAGATATTCTTCCGCAATTAACAGAGGAGTAAACTGCCAACAGGGTGCATTAAGTGTCATATAGCCTATCAATTAAGGCAAAATTTGCTGAGAGGCTGAAAGTGAAAAAATTACACTACATAGCCGCAATTTTCATGATGTCCTTTGTTATTCCAGCTTCTGTTCCAGTTGATAAAGGTCATGTAGCTACCTAAAACGCCCCAGTTTAATTTGTTATCTTGCTGTTTTTAGCCCTATATTTATGAGACCTACGTCACAATTTTCTTTTCTTTTGTGAGATTCTATCTAGACTGAAGATACTAAGACAACGTTTACCATATTACTTCATTCAAAACGGTGAAAACGGATGGTTTGAAATGAATAGAACTCACGGCACATGACAGCGGAACCACTCGACTGCAGGTGGTATTTCCATTTGTGGCTTGATCACGCTCGCCTCAACAAATCCACGTTACTTCGTGTAATGATACAGAGACACTCGTAATGGAAAAGTTGAAACATTTTGTCGGAGAACTCGCTAGTAGTTCAAGTCAACTCTTTAAAACCAAAATCAAGAGGTAACCAAGGACTTTTGTGGACTTTTAAGACTCTCAAGGACTTAGCAGGGGAAAAAAAGAGTCTGCAAATGCCTTCAGATTAAAAGTTGATCGGTCATTCTGCCGTGTTAAGGAAGGACTTTTTTGCGGAATTTCCGCCATTTTTCCGTACTTCCGGACTAGACGCCCTGACTTGAAAGGGATAGCTGGAGCGATTGGGTTTTTATGAAAACAAAGTTAGCAAACGACTCTAAGTACTTTTAACTCTACGCGTGACCTGCGACTGCACCAATGCCGGCAGTGCAGCAGGTTGGATGCATTTTCCCTCTTTTTCAAAATCGGCGAGAACCAAACACATAAATCCACGCTGCAGCGTAAAATATTTGCCAAGAGGTGATACACCGCGAGAGGCGAGACTCGCCCCTCGGTCTGGGGCCAAGCTGCGTCACGTGATAGCTTTTTGGCAGTCTGCGAATTGGACCCGAAACAAAAGGAAGTTTCCACAGTCAGAGCTCTTACGCCAAATCGAAGACCCTTACTGCCGTACTAAGGAAAAACGCCGTATGAACATTCGAGAGTAGCTAAATTTCCTCTGATTAAAATGTTCATTTTCTAGAAGAGCTATGAATGTTTCCTCTTAAAATTTTTTTATAGTTTAGATCCGATTATGAATAAAATAACCTGGAAGAAAAAAAGAAAAACATGTGCACGGATTTTCCTATAAATTCATATTTCATCAGAGGAAATTTGGCAACGTCTGAGGGCTCATACGACTTTCTTCCTTAGCACGGCAGTATACTGCTGCGAAGGTTGCGGGCAGTTATGTCTCATCGCAATAATATGCACTTACTTAAGCGCCCACGAACCCGCACGTGCAAGCAACAAAGACGGCAAAATCTTCGTTTGAAAAAACGCCTTCAAAAGCAATCTAGGCAAAATGCACGCTCTTGAGTAAAATTCATTGATTTTAAGTCTGCGACCCGCAATGGAGATGTTGCATGTGTGAGAAATTTGCGATTTGACTGATGATACGTATGTAAAATTTCGCGAGAAACACGATGGTGCCACTGGTTTTCTCAGAAATCAACTCCCGAGCTCAAAAAAAGCTCTAAAGTCGAGGCCAAAACGGAGGGGATATCCCACGCTATCCTGAGAGTCCACCTCTCCATCAAGACGAACTCTCCATGGAAAGATAGGGAGCAAATACATTAGCAGGGTTGCCGTGTTTTCAGTTTTGGAGTCCCCAAATAATGTGGCAGCCCTGTCAATGAATTTGCTCCCTATCTTTGCATGGAGAGTTTGTCTTGATGTAGACGTGGACTCTCAGGATAGCGTGGGATATCCCCTCCATTTTGACCTCAACTTGAGAGCTTTTTTTGAGCTTGGGAGATGATTTCAGAGAAAACCAATGGCACCATCGTGTTTCTCGCGAACTTTTACATAAGAATCAACAGTCAAATCGCAAAGTCCTCACACATGCAACATCTCCACTGGCAATAGAGCGGGAAAAGAGAGTTTTACTGCGTATTGAAGGAGTGGATTTTATCTGAGGACACTCAGCCGTCATTTCGTCACTCCTCTGACGTAAGGGCGTATCTCGATCTCCACATGAGCCGTAGAAAGCATGGATTTATATGTAAAAAAGGGCTCGAGTGGAATTTGAGATACGCCCTTACGTCTGAGGGGCGGCGATTTGACCCACGCAAACCACGCATTTGCGAGGGATGTTTATTCTGGGGGCGTTAGAACCACCCCGATTATTTTAATTTGCCTTTCGAGGCATTTTGACGCAACTAAATGTCATTTGTGCGCGCAAAGCGTAGAAAAATAGAATTAATTTTCAATTCAAGAGGGAAAAATCGAGTGGGCAAAATTTCGCAGAAAAATGACAGAAAAAACCGCTTGCTGTCAGTGCCTCGTTGCGCGAAGGAAAATATGTACAGCGGTAAGGAATCTATTTTTATACTGAGTAAAAGTTTAGTTGTGACTTCGAAAATAAACTTGTCGTGATCAAAGACTCTCATTTGCGCTGACAATAAATATTTGGTTGCGGCAAACAAACTTTCGTTGTTCTTATTAAAATTTTACATAGCGTAATGAGTCATTTCTTTAACGCGACTAGTTGCTTCCTCCGCGTGATCAGGAACTGCGTCAAAGGGATTTTCTCAGATGAGATTGATCCACTTTTTCTCAGAGTTCAGAACTCAACATCAAGTTATTCTCTACGCTTCCAAGACTTTTTTGTAAAAAAAAAAAAAAAAAAAAAAAAAAAAAAAAAAAAAAAAGGGAAGCTACGCTACTAGTGAAATAGTTTGCCTAAAAAAATTAGATATATGAGTGAGTAGTCATTTCAAAACCCCGAGATAGATGCTCTTTTTACCAGAGCAATTGTTATGAGTCATGATTTGTTGTGCTCCTTCGGTCCTCCTGCTTGATAAAATGACTCCAGGAAGGAAAATGACTCGCGACTAAAACGCATTCGCCTATTTCTCACACTGGTGCGGAATGTGACTACACAAGGATACACTCAGAGGGTGTCTACTAAAACAGGCTGATCAAAAATAAGTACTTTTGCAGTACTTTTTTAATACTTTATTAAGAAATTCAGAGCCTCCTCCAACAGAAAAAATCTGTACTTTTTCAGTACCTCCATTTGACGAAATTCGAAATTGCGACAAAAATGACAAAAAATTAAAAAAATTCCGGGCCTTTTTGCGGAATTTCCGCACTTTTTCAGTACTTCCGGACCACCCTTAAAAAGTTAGTACTGTTTCCGGACTTTCCAGAAATCCCGGCTTTGTAGTCACCCTGTTTAGGGACAATTTCATCTTTTGGACCTGAAAATTTTTAGGAGAAAATTCAGCGATTTTTCTCGAAAGAGAGAATTTCATGGAGGGAAATTCGACAAAATCCGAATACGCACGCGATATCCTTCCTCAGCTCGAGAGAATTGATGAACACGCGCATGCAGAGTCATAAATCTTTCCCCATCAGGGATCCTTTTCATGAACGCCAGCAAGGTGGAAGTCGAGACATCGAATCTCTCGAGAATCGTGTGACATACTCGCTACACCTACGTTAAAAACACCCGATAAGTTTCGACTCACACCTTGAACGGCAGGGGGAGTCAAATGTTTGTCATTGCAGCTCTGCTGATATTGCATAAAAGAGTGAGAGACGGAAGCTTAGAGATCGTAGGGATGACCTAGATATATAAATAGTGCGGGTTTTGGGGCGCTAAGCCGATTCCTTCGCTCAGGGGGAAAAAGTCCGGGCAATTACAATATAATAGGGGGCAGAGGGGGTGGAGTAGTACGGGGGGCGGGAGGGGTGACAGAGTAGGGCCAAGGCCAGTGCGGTATCTCTCACCCCGTTTACTTCGGCGGGCCTATAGTTGCAATGGTTGTCAAATAGTGGGGATGAATACCGCCACCACTTAAGAGTCATTCAGGGTGCATTAAGTGGTTCTCGCTACAACCGGTGGTTATGACAATTTCTTTTTTATATTGCTGTATTTTCAACCTGGGCGGCTCAAAAGAGAGCGAGGTTTCGCGAACTGAAACCTCAACTTCGTTGATAAAAAAGGAGTTCGCTCGTTGTTAATGGTTTATCAAATTTGACATTCAGCCCCATAAAGAAAGTTGTGTGGTATCCAATAATGAGTACCCGATATGTTTATACCAATAGACTTTCAGGGTGCCACGCGCCCTTGGTGCAAACTGAGAAAATTGTGTTGCCTTTCATACTTACACTGGAAAAAAAACACATTGGATCTAGAGTCCACACTCTTAAAAACATCGAAAAGAAAAAATACTCTTGATTCAATCAGATTTAAGCTTAAATCAAGAACCAAGCCTCTTAATTTGAGCGGATTTCCTTTTGATTTAAGCTTAAATCTGATTGAATCAAGAGTCTTTTTTCTTATCAATGTTTTCAAGAGTCTAGATCCAATGTGTTTTTTTTTTCCAGTGTATTCATTAAAACAAATAAAATAATTATTAGCCAGTATTACTTTTATTAATCCACTTTGGATGACTGTGAGTAACATTTCTGTTGGAATCTTTATTATTTTTGTAATACTTAGTCGCCCAGTGCGCTGGGCCATTGTGTCTAAAGGCATATACAGGTAAAGGTATAAGGTGTATAATGTTTTCATTCTTTGAGATACCTCTAATTTTTGCGATCAATCGAATTCCTGATGACAGAGAAACTTCCATCCCATTTTCCTCCTGGTTCTTTGGACAAAAACTGGATTCTTACAATAATAACACGGATTTAAATACTCAGATCGCCGTTTCCCTTCCCCGAAAAGAACGTAAGAAACTTTCCCCTCGTAACTTACATTTTTACTGAGGAACTGATGAACGATTCCAATTGAAAATTTCAGTGTATTTCCGTCTAATTACACGCAAAAATCATAACAATTTTAGACAGAAATCGCCAGGTCAGATTCTTGCGAAAATTCCATTTGTTCAAGTCAATTTTGCAACCTTGGAATGGAGTTGCGTTCCTTCCCTTGAGAAACGACGAGATGTGTTTCTATATGTGCCAAAAATAATAGTTCCTTACTGAAAAATGTAGTCCAGTTAAAGCATGACGTTACTAGCCAACTTACTGAACACGGTTCAAAAGATTACTGAAGTTTATGAACGGATGGATCGAAGATACGCATCAGTGCGAATACAAACACTTCTAAAGTTCTTTTCTCGCCGGAGAAAATTAGATACAGGTACTCATGCGGAACTTAAGAGGAAACCGACGCTTAAACAGCTGTTTCAATGTTCCATGACGGATTAGACCGCAAGTTTTTTTTTTTTTGAAAAATTTTCCTCCATGGTACCTAACTAAGCGTGTGAATTATCATCAGGTTTTAAATAGGAGCAATTACTTAAGCATTTTCTGCGTGGGAAACTGAAATGATTTTCCATTCAGATGTCGATTTTGTCACGAGCTCCTTGTAACTTGTCTCGAGCGAATGTCAGAAAATCCATGATTCTTTCTCGTTCTGATGTGTAGGTGACTTCGGAACTCTTAAGGTGCGACCAAGAGATTACAAATGCGGTTAATTTTCTTATCTACTTCAATTAGAGAGGCTGACGATTGAATGTTAATTCTGCTACAACTTGATTTGATACCAAGATTGATCTGCGAGTAATGTTCTGAAAAATTGTGACTAATTGTGACCTGACCTCCACAGAAAAACGACACCTTGGTCCACGGAAGATGATTACTGTCGAGTTGAGAAAAAAAATCGGATTTTGAGATTTTGCCGAAAAAGTCCGGAGGAATGTGTTGCAGCGGCTTGGATCATTTTTCTGCCAATAAAGTGCAGCGATTTCCATAATAATCCGAAAATTTTTGGGTCCTGAATGCATAACGACGGCGTAAGTCCTCAGTCACATACCTCGTTTGCGGTGTCTGAACATCTCCAGTTGTATGTTATTTTTTTAAAGGAGAACAAATTGACATCATACCTTGAAGTTTTTGCAGAATTTTCTTCGCACAGAGAAGAAACAAATCACGGCAGTTTTACAGAATTTCCGTTAAGTAGTTTTCCGTTTAAAAAATGAAGCATGACAGGAAGTCTGCGACGTCGCAAACCGAGTTATGTGATTGCCGTCTTTCACCGTCAATAAGCGTTGCTTTCTTGGGGTGGTAAGGTAAATTCGGCACTACTTGCCCAATAGGGAACAAGCTATCGAATGCCACGGGTTGCGTTCAGACGAATCTTATCGTTTTTGATGTCCTACCAAAATTCCTGGAAATTTTCTGATACCTATTTCAGATTGAATTGCGTACAAAATTGTCGGAAGATCTTGGAAAAAAATATTCACTTTTCCCAGTCCCTAAATTTGGTTTTTATTTAAGAAAACTTGCCCAGGGTGTCTAGTTTTTTTTTTTTCACTTCGGGAGATCCTGATTTTTGACTGCTAAATCCTGATTTGATACTTTTTTCAAATCCTTATTATTTGTGGAGAAAAATTAAAATTTTTGAATAAGCGTATGCGAAAACAATACGATCGGACAGGCGACTTTTCTCAAATCCTGATTTTACGACCGATTTTTCCTCAAATCCTGATAGAATCGGGAAAATCCTGATGCTATACACCCTGTTGGCAACGTCTGAAGGCTCATACGGCGTTCTTCCTTAGGACGGCAGCATAGGTGTCTCCACGGTGGGGTCACTTGTTCTGTAATCCAGAAACCGACCTTAGCATTCTACCGTACTTATACTGACCGAGCCGATTACCCGCGCATTTATGAGGAGGAAGCAAGGAGAGGGTCACTCTACAGGACAGGAGCATGCATGAAAGGTGATCGCGAGCGAATTATTAGACGCTCCTTTTAACGGTGCTTGTGCTTGGATTGGATTTCACGCCTGGCTCGAAGCGGGACCAGGTCAGTCAGACGTTCGACGACCAGTTTGATGGATCTAGACTGATCAGGGTCAGAGCGGAGAGTGCCAGATTTACGGACAAATCACATGCACTGGAGGAATAAAACCTCATGCGACAGGGAAAAATTCATCGGATTCTCGTACATCCTGGCGACCTCTAACGAAGGGACTCCAAATTTATTCGTTGCCACATTTAAATTACCGAATATATTTTCAGAGCTACAATGGGATTGACGTAATAAGGCTTAACATGATGGGCGATTCAAAATTGAAAAGAGGCAGTGTCAATTCACCCCCCTCATAAAACTGAATTGGAGACCTTAATGGTTACAATATGTTCGAGCTCCGGGTTAAAAGGCATCATTCAAAAATCTCCAGAATTCTAGCATAATAAAAGGTGTTTAAAAAGGTTGGTCAAATAAATAAGGCAGGTCAGGTACACTTACAATTCTCCAAAGCCTCTTGGTTTGAGATCAACCCCCCCCCCTCCCCTCAATATACAGAAAAGAACTAGCAATATTTGGAAAATCCTCAAACATGTTGTGGCACAGGTTGTCAGCGACACCCCCCCCCTTTCCCATCACAGAAAAATTTCAAATCAGTCTTCCAAAAAAAGAACTGTATTGTTAAATGCATAAGATTGCTAAAAACACTGCCTAAGTATATCTATTGATTTAGGAAGAATCATTGGTCTGAAATAAATCAGTGATGTCAAAGTGGTCTATCTAAATTACGGAGCTTCTAAAAAATATCATGGCCCTATCCCCACTCAAAAATCTGACTCACCAGAGTCAATACCTTGAAACCAACTTCAAGGACCATTCTAGAATTTAAAGTGCCTAAGTGAATGGGAGCTTTCACCTGCTAAAATAAATAAATAAAGTTCCTCTTTTGTTACAAGGGAGGATTCTAATATCCTAATTCCAAAATTGTACATTCTAAAACCATGAATTGCTTCATTATTTTTGTGAATTGGTAAATACTTGACAGAAACTTCCTACGTGCAAAAGAATGTCAGTGCTGGTGAATTTGGAACGAGCTAAGTGCAACAAACCTGTTCACAGAAATTTTATTCTTCTCATTTTTCTTAAATTTGTTTATTTCATTGCTCCCTTTCCTATGAAGGGACCTTCTAAGATATGCTTGCCTTTATGCTCCCGACAGTACTTTAAAAGCAACCAGGTTTGTAAAACAACTTAACCGATTCATTTTCGTATGCAAATAAAATTCAGTTAAATTTTGAACAAGAGCAGAAAAGAACATGAATCAGATGAGAGGGGTAGTGTTGAGATTTAAGCTTAGCTTTTAAAGCGAATGTACCTAGATGAGCCCGTGAAGGATTTCAAACTTGTAGAAAAATAAAACTCTTGTGTGCTCTTGGCCGATAAAACATTGAAAAGACTAAGTAACAGACGAAATAAATCAAGGCACAAAGTAAGTAAAAAAAATGAACCTTCAGCATAAAAAGAAAACTTAGATCTTCTGCTTCTGGAAATTCTTGAAAAATTATGAATATGAATGATCTATTGATTCGGAAAACATTTCGACGGTGAAACTACCAAACCACGTATCTCGTTTGCGGTGTTTAAAAATCTACGCTCACATTTCATTTTTTTGAAGTCGACCAAATCAATATCATTCCTTGAAATTTTTACAGAATTTTCTCCGCACGAAGAGGAAAAATCACAGAAATTTTCAAGACTGAACGTTCAGTAGTTATTCATTTAAAAAATAAAGTATGACAGGAAGTCTGCGACGTCGCAAACCAAGATACGTGGTTTGGTAGTTTCACCGTCGATTTCCAATCCCTCTCCGGAAAAACACAAGAGTGCAGATTAAATAAACTACACCTGGGAGTAACATCAAAACAGTTACTAAAGATGAAAGTGTATTTAAGTACTTAATGAAGAATATAAAAATAATTTTGCTCTTCTGAAGTCTTTGAAAGAGAAAGAAACCTACTTCTTCAGTTGGCTATTCTGCATTCTACCTGCTTACTTAAACTCATTAGTTCTACCGTATAAAAACTACGTTAAGTTGCATTCAACAAAGGTAACTGGACTATTCACAGATACACGTTAGCAGGTTCATAATACAATATTTGCGCTGCACTGACTTTAAATTACCCACATTCACCTCAACCACGGATGATCATCACCTACCTACGTATTCTGTAAGCTTCGGAACACTTCAAAGAAAAAATTTCATCAACACTGTGAATTTATTTTATAGGGTAGAGGTTTAGAAGAAGATTAACTAAAAATATTTTTAGTGAATCCAGACAGTGAATAGAATTGTGCCTTGTCAGTGTAGAGAGAAAGCTATAGACACGCAATCTTAGTAAACAAAACATAATACCTAGATCGGAGGTATGTAAAGAACAATCTACTTCCGTAGAGATTCAAAATGAACGTTCATTCATGTTGTGACGACTAACTGACTAAATAGATAGCACTTTAAGAACTGAAAACGAAACATGTAATTCTACGGACAATGTAAATGAGTATTTAGCAGAGGCTGACAGGCAGGTGAAAAATAAACACTTGTCTTATCTTGTTTACCTAGAGGTTAAGGAACTTGAGGAACAGAATATTATAACGCCTCAAGAAAGTTGCCAAAAATGTAAGTAGAAAGCGGTCTGCTTACCTACTGGCAGTGTAGTATTTGTTTGATAGAATCTAGGTTTTCTAAACCTACAAAGTCACAGTTCAGGGATGATAATGAAGGACAAATTATGTCAAACTGAGTACTATCATAATGTAATTTACCTGGATGCTAAAAAACTTTTCGAGTTTGCATGGTTGAGTCTTCGGGTAGGAATGCTTGAGGATTTACGATGAAGGCAAAGAAATGAGCTGCAGCTAATCGAGTTAGACAACGAAACGCTCACTAAATTTTCATGGAAATTCTTTAGAAAAGAACGGGAACAAAATAGACAGCTAAACGAACAAAAACTTGGAAACAAAAGACACGAACTTCAGTTGACTACGGTAAACAAACAAAGAACTTTCGGGTATCAAAAATTTTAATTTCCTAAATTATAAAGCCACGAATATCACCTTAGAGGTACACAACCTACTTAAAATGAGCTTACATACCTAAAGGGATAGGTATTCTAATAGGTGCTGAAGGGTTTACTCGGCAAACACGAGACATGCGTACAGCCGACCAACAGATCACTAATCGTGTTTTGTTATTTTTTCATTGGAGAATCAGCTGTTTGCGTGCGCAGGAATACAAACACACTCATCCAAAATCGAACAAAGCGAGCAACTCCAGGGATCGCCATTTTTGCTAACAAAATTTTAGTAATTGTTAAATATATTCTGTATTATATCATGAACAAAAGTGTGTTAACTTATCTTATTAGTGGTTTAGAAAATTACATTATTTAATTGATTGTAAATTTATAATTCACAGAGAATATTGTTGGAGTTTTTGTGGCGTCACGCTTGAAATAATCGGCCAATCAGAGACTGCAGCGGGAATCGATGAGAATTTGAATTTACGCAACACAGCATCGTGTGTGATTAGGTCTTCATTGCATTGTGATTTGACAGAGCGAGTTTTGCAGCACAATACAGCCTGCCCGTCTCAATTTCCACGATGCATTTTTTAAAAATACACTTGTAAAAATATTAAAATATTTTTTTTTTGGTCTTATTTCAGATTTTTCACGTTCCTTATTATGATAAAACACTAAGAAATACCTACCTGATCAGTATGACCACAAGTCAGAACTTAAGGATGCGTAATCAAAACATGCAAATGAAAGGGCTCTTAATTTTAAGAATACGCATTGGCACTATGAAACTTCAAATTTCCATTCATATGGCTTAACCTTTCCTTTTGGAAAACTGTTCTTTTTGTCACGCGCGATCAGGAATTTCTCTTTCTATCTGCAATGGTCTCTCCCCCCCCCCCCCCCCCCNGCCTGTTTAAACTGATTAATTGTTTATGATTTTTATTTGTGCCAAGGAAAATTTAACGAGGCGTTGACTATTTTTTCACAAGGCCAGTCGAAGACGCATAATTTTTCCTGTTTTTGCGTGATTAAGTTCTGATTTGTATGATAGGTTTCAACCCATCGTAAAATTAAATGTGAAAACCATCTGAAAAAAATAGACGATCTTGATCTTTTTGACTTTCCAATTTCAATCCTATCCTATCCTATAAAGTAATGCCGCAAAACGAGATATAGCCAAAATTTGTTGCAGCCAAGGTGCTACAGAAATACTGCCTTGGTTTCCTTCTATGAAAAATATAGCCGATTTTCTCGAAAATACATCCTGTCCTCAGGTATCATTGGATCATTATCTTTTATATACCACGCACTCATACAGGATCATCTTCATGTGTAAGTGGAGAAAGCTGTACTTACTTCCGACGATGCTACTTATTGAAGTTCCGACAAGATAAACTGCATTTTTCTCACGGAACTGCATTTTTCTTCTTCTTTCCCTATGGCCACTCAAAATGCATTCACTTACAACCTAAAACCTAACCTAAAACTTAAATATCTGAGGGCATGGGCGGAACTAGTATATATGTGGCCGGGTAAAGCGGAAAGCCCCCCCCCCCCTTGAAATGTTAAAAATTGCTGACAAGTGTGTGATGACATATTTTTAACCTTTGAAATTTTAATTCGATCAATTTGTTGTTGAGAATAGCTTAAAATTACTCCTGAGACGATTCAAGTTTTCAAAGTTTTACTAGCAGGACCTCTTTTTGTGGATAGGGAAATCCACTCTTTGAAAAAATCCTCTTTAGAACTGCGGAGGAAACCCACAAATCCCTTTTACACCCACGGGATGTTTTTGTGTCTCCTACACCTCCGTTTACGGGTTGTCCTTCTACCCTCCCACAAAAACTTCCTAGTTCCACCCATGGCTGAAAGAAAATGTTACGCAATAGGGGATGAAAAAAAGAAAATTCAAAAATACGGAGTAATATTTAATAAAAATAATGAGGTAGAAAATTAACAAAATTTTATTGTACAAAAATTGACATTTAACTGAAAAGTTCGCCGTACAGTAATTCAAATATTCGTAAGTACACAACTAAACAAAAACTTCATTCTGAGCCTTAAATTAAACGAAAATAAGTACCCAAGTAACATTTGTATAAAAGATGAGAAGTTTTAACCATTATTAAATGAAACAAGTTTAGGTACTATAGATATCTACAACTTTGGATTGAGTCCAATACCCCTGAAATTTCTCTGTTCGCTCACACAGGGCTTGCTTAATGAAGTAATTAATCAAATCGAAAATAAAAATTTACTCACGAAAGATCTCTATATACTTGGAGCAAATAAAATGAACTCAAAATTAATGATGAACCACTCCTTGTTCCCATGGATCATGTACTCTACCCAAAAACAGCGCATTATACAGAACTGGTATAATCGGACGTTACAGTGCCTCAGCGTTAAAATACCTCGGAGCTTTCAAACAAATCTGTGCTCTAGCAAGTTATTTAATAAGTCGATTGAAATTTATATAATCTCAATATCTTAACAAAATTCAAGTGGCCGTATTTTTTTCTTGAAAAACTTGCCAAGACAATTTTTTTGGAACATGCCGGGAGCACCGCGATTTTAAAACGTTTTACTTTCAATGCACGTTCCTTACTACAAGGGGTTACCTAATATTCGTGCTGTCATTGTGTAGTAATTACATAAGTATAGATAAATCCTCAGGAACGCTTATACCAATTCCTTCGGAATCCCAACAAATTCTTTCTCATAATTCCTTCAATCATACCTACGAGTATGATTGACAACGAATATATGCAAATAACGAGTATCATAACTAACATTTTGCATAAAAAGGCACGATAGCTGAGATTATAAATGCAACACTAACAGCACTCAGTCGTTTTGGAAAAGGCTGAAAATAATTTCTCATTTTCAGTGGTGAAAAGTCATGAAAGGAAAACTTTTTTGCAGATAAATATGTAACCACAGACCTATTTAAAGTAGCATCATCATTATTTTTGTTTGAAATAGGTATTTACTTTATTTTGCTATCAAAGTTACTACAAAATAAAATCTTTCATTGCAATAGAGGCAGATTGTCAACACCTTCTCATATTTTTCCTTCACATTTTCGATTGTTCATTACATTTCAGTTTACTCATTAGGGATGGCTGGATTTCGTACATTTTCCTCTTTTTCAGTCCTATCTCCCAGTCATCACCTTAAATTACCCATTACTTTTATTACTGAACTTGCAGCTGATAGCTCCACTGATTATAGCCAGCCAATAGCGTGTAGACTTGTTGTCTCACCACCTGTGACGTCAGCAAGCCTATAAAAGCTTGAGCTATCCATTTCTCGAGGTCCTTCTACCATCTGACCCGTACTAGTACGCTGTGCCCCTTGTTCGCCCTTTTGGCACATTTTTTTAGTGTGACTATTCTTTGTAATTCCATAGTTTTCCAAATTCTTTAATACAATTCTTTTCGGCCCTTTAAATATTTTCTTATTTTCTGCTCTCCCACAACTTTTTTAGTAAAAACTCCCTTGTTGTGACACAGATAAACTCATTTCCGACGCAATCTGGAGAGAAATATCGGCACGACATTTTATCTAATATCTCTTCCTCATTTCTAAACATTTGTGATTTTTCATTATCCTGTTCTATTGTTTCTGGTTAATCAAATAATCGACTCATGTTACCCGTAGAATTCTACGCAATCAGAAGGAGCAACAGGCTATTAAACCTTAACGCACTTAAACTTAGAGTGGTTAGAATTTGTGAGTAGGTACAAAAGTGCATTGTAACATTGGATTCACATATCAACGCGAAGCAGTAATGGTTGCGGAAGCAGGAATTGAAGGCGTTTTAGCGAAGCAGTGGAGCTGCTGGTTGACGTATTGGAGAGACAATGTAGGTATTTTCGGAAGAAAATACTTTGTTTTTCTCAACGCATTTTTTACTTTACGGTAACCGGTTATAATGCTCAGGTATCATGGTGGCTTTAGATTTATCCTGGGCAAGATTCTTTTCCAATACGCTCCTTTCACAATTAGGTACGTATGCATACTCATTTCAACGTATTCAAGTCGAAACGAATCATTAACATTATTATCAGGAACTTTATATAAATCTCTCAGGAACTTCAAAACGTGAACAAGCCGAAAGACTCACGCAAAACCTTCATCAACAAGGTTACACCAGATTTTGATGGTTCCTTTTTGAGCAGGTACGAGGAAATTTTCAACGAATATCACTTTTTCCGAATCACCGAGATTTTAAAAGGTTCCTCTCTCGCAACAAGTGACGCCTGAAGAGTTGATAATCATCGTCTAAAAGATTGACCGCAGACTCCATCGCTTCGGCCACCACTGTCTTCAACTTATCCACGTTAGCGCTTTTGACAGCTTCATAAAATATCTTCATTTGGGCTAAATCGAAGTTCACGTTCTCCTCCGCAAAACTCAGCAAATCCTTTACCTCCTTGTGAAATCGCATGACTTCAACCGAATGTCTGGTGTCAGGCCTGAAAAAAATCGAACGATATCTTGTTAGAGGCGTTTCCTTAAACTCATTCAAAGTTTCTGGCAATTGTCTCAGCGAGAAAGAATCTTCAATTAGTTAAATCGCGTAACTGTCAAAATTGAAGTCAAACCCTTTTTGTAAGAAATTTCGCGAGGACAAACTGATTACAATTCCACAATTGAACGTATTTACGCTAAAAGGAACTATGTTGCACTATTGTTGCACGCAAACCCTATGGACATAGTCCCTTTTAGCACAGACACGTCCAATTTGATAGTATAGGTAACGCCGACCAATTTCACGTTTGTGATTTGAACGAGTCAGGTATATTATATCTATCGGAGCACGCTCTTCAAGTCAGAAATGTGAAAACTTTCAGAGACAGTTGGACGTATTTCTATCAAACAGAACTATGTGCAAGTGAGAAATATGGGGTGTGCTCGTTAGTTCTCTTTGCGTAAGAGTGAATGAGAATAATTGTGCGCCAGTGACGTCAACGGAGGAGGACGCCGGCGTCACGTTCCTCGTGGTTGCGGTAGTCGTGGTCATTAACTCATGAGCCCTGTCCACAACGCTCTCTTGCCATGCCCGCGGCTCATGAATCCCGCATTCATTTGCCACATAGGTCTCTTTGATAGAATGTAATATCCCGCTTTTCCAATTCTTCAAAAGGAATCACGCCCACTGACCACATTGCTTCTTATCCAGCTTCCACGAGCACACCCCATATTTTTCATCTGCACATAGGTCTCTTTGGTAGAAATACGTCCAGTTGATAGTTCCTGCCGATCAATAAGTCCGAGTACCTGCATCAAATACTGGGTGAAAATCACACCTTTACACCCTACGATGGGCTTGGTAAATCATTTCGTTATCAGGTAATCATCACATGCTCGCATTTTAAAGCGTTTGGATATAAAAATCCACAACAATCAATCATTTCTGTCCGACTTATTCTGTCTACTCTCTTAAATCTACGCTTCGAAAATATATTTTCTTAAAAAAAGTCTCAATTATACAGCCTTTTGATGTCTGAACTGAACACGAGGATATTCTTGATCATAAATTGAACAATTATCGGAGGAGATATGAACACATGATATATCTGCTAAAATACATATCGACGGTGAAACTACCAAACCACGTATCTCGGTTTGCGACGTCGCAGACTTCCCGTCATACTTTATTTTTTAAATGAAAAACTATTTAACATCCAGTCTTGAAAATTTCTGTGATTTTTCCTCTTTGTGCGGAGAAAATTCCGTGAAAATTTCTAGGAGTGATATTGATTTGGTCTACTTCAAAAAAATAAAATGTGAGCGTAGATTTTTAAACACCGCAAACGAGATACGTGGTTTGGTAGTTTCACCGTCGATATGTTCCAATGGTATGTACTGCCAGATGACGTGACTAGCCGGTGCATGTGTTTTATTCTCACTTTCAAATTTACTTTTATGACTAGTATGATTCGGTCCAATGTGCGGTGTTTTTCCTTAGCTTGGCAGGATTATCGTCAACGTGTATCACAAAAAAGGAGTTACTTACGGAGAACCGCTGGCGGAAAGTTGATCCAGGGACCGGCTGCACCTCTCCCAAAATTCCAGGGTGAGCTCGCTTTCATCCAAGCCTCGGGTGACGAGGAACTCATGGAAACGGCGGGTACCCTCTCGATTGTTGAGAACATGATGAATATCGTCCGTCCATCGATCGAGCTCCTCTTGCGGAATGAAATCTTCATTCGGGCAGCAAGGCACGCAACTCATTATTCAAGGCCTCGAAAATCTGAATTCATTGGATCCACCGGTGTAACACTGTGAACAAAATAATAGAAACTGAAAAATTTGTCCGCACAAAAAAAAAAAAATGTTTAAATTTCGATTCTGATACATGAAAAGTTGAAAAACTGACCCTGTCAGACATGCAATGCAGATAAATTCTCACTTGATTAACTTTTCTTCGTGGGTTGCGAGGATGTGCAACAGTGGCGAGGCGCGAATGATCGATTTTCGATATTTACCCATTTGAAGCTATAGTAAAAAATCGATTATTTAGGTGTACGTTGCGACACCCTGTTTATCGATCCTTCTCCGTTGGTTTAAATGGCAAATCAATCGATTCTATCGCAAAGCATGCCGCGCCACTGATGTGCAATGATTGCATACTTGGAATGATAACAGTCCGGTGCAGCGAAATGATAAGGAAATAAAAAAGGATAGAGGAGGGCACTGAATCAGGAGGTCAGTGCCTTTGATTATATGACTATCCGTGTTCAATGGAGTGACTCATCAAACTGTGTCTCACTCAAGGGGTCGTCCATAAATGAATGTTCTTACAGTGTCATTCGGAGTGTTTTATGCCTCCTCTCTCGAATACCTTTTATATGGATCTTAATTTTTTTTATTTTCCTCATCCCCCCCCCCCCAAAAAAAACCGTCTCGATAACATATACCCCTCTCCAAAATCTTGAGTGGAGAGAAGAAAAAAAAACAATTAAGCATCATAATTATTTTAATGAAGTCAGTGAAAGCGTTATTTGGTGAAAATTATAAGAGAAAATACAAACTCCTATCTCAATATCCTTGCCTCGATTAGTGTCAAACTTTGTACACTCTATTATTCTACCTCAAAACTGAGGGTTAAGCGAAAATTCGACTACGCAGCACCCCTTAGTGCGTGATATAATTTATAATCAGACTCTAAATAGTGACACCCAGACTCCATTTGATAGTGGCACTAAGCAAGGGACGAAAATTGGTTTCATGGTCTAATTCCGGTGTGTTACTGACACTGAAAACATTACATGGAGCCGAAAGACTTATTTTGACATAGCTTGAAAAACTTGATCCGTTTTAGTTCAGATCGCAGAGAAGATTTAGGTAGGAGAGGATCACCATGGCACGCAGTTAACACAAACTTCTTTTGCGTTAACATTTGATTTATTAGCCATTTTGAGGAATGGACAGGAGTATCATAGTTCGAGCCGTGCTGCGCCGCGCCGCGGTCGCGGGCGACTGATACGATCTTAAAACGCCTTCATTTTCATGAGACGCAATGAATTATACACTGCAGCACCTCTTCGGACACAGCATGACTTGTTGATTGAAGGAGGTAAGTAAGCTTCAAGAGAATTCCTTTTGCAGCGCATGGGTATATGAGATTTTATTACACATTTCAGTCTTATGTAGTTTCTGTTCCTTTATTTTCAAAATGTATATTAACCCTTTTTATTTTAGCTTCTACTTTTAATCAAAAACCTTTGAAGTCTGATAGCCTTATGGAGGCTTTGGAGGGGTATGTGCTGCTGTTGCAGTTCTAAGCTGCGCTATTTTTAATATCAACAAATACTTTTTAAAAATGCGGTTTAAACATTTGCCACGGCAAACTTTCACATTTTTCTTTCTGATTTGTTCTTTTTTTTTTTTTTGGAAAATAAATTAGCTTCTTCTCCTAAACATTTGTGTGTGTTTTCCTGCGCTTTGGATAAGTTTTCTACATAAATGAACAATAATAATGTAAAAGATTTGAAAAATAGCGGAGTAGGAATTTAGAAATGCTGTAATTGAGGCGCGTCAATCTTGGTTGGCGGTAACAGGAGCGAGGTAATTCTTGCATTTTCACGCTGCTCGAAATAACTTCAGTGCCCTCTGTTTAATGTATTTTGCATTGCGATCAAGTTTTCTTCGCGTAGGTGGTTCGACTTATTTATGACGGCTGCGTTTAAATGGGTCACTGAGATAGCATTCTAGAGTTCACTGACGCATAATTTATTAGCAAACGTCACAATTTCCACCAGTGCAGTGAAAGGGAAACGAGACATAGGATGATCTTCAAAATAAACACTCGTGTATACGTCTACCCACAAACTTGAGTCTCTAAAAGTTGAAAAAAAAAGGGTGTGAAGCTGAGAAATCTAAGTAAGGGAATATGCACTTAAGTACGGTCATTAACTGAGAGTAATTCTGCCGTGCTAAGGAAGAACGCCGTATAAACATTTGAGAGTTGCCAAATTTCTCTTGATAAAACATTTATTTTTTACTACATTCATGCATACTTTTCCTTGAAATTTTCAGATATTTTAGATGAAATTGCGTGCAAAATTGCCCAAAAATTCCAGAAAAAAAAATTCACAGTTTTCCTTATAAATTTTGTTTTTATCGAAGGAAACTTGGCAACGTCTGAAGGCTCATACGGTGTTCTTCCTTAGCACGGCAGAATTGGAGTCAGATCAAAAGGTGTGTACTGCATGTAAGGTCAAATCAATCCAAAAAAAACTAGGGGAGCGAGAAAGTAAGAAAACTAAAGGACACGACAGTTCAATGACTACGGAAACAAAATCAATGATTAGACGTGAGCAACATGCAAAATAAAATTCGGGTTTACATTTTCGTTAGGATCTCAATCTCTACGTGAGACAGGCCCGCCACATCTCATCTCGGGCCCTGGTACCAATTTTCTGGCCCGGGCCCCTAGCACAGGGGGGGGGGGCCGGGGGGCCTCCCCCGGGAAATTTTTGAAATTTTAAATCTATTTGGACGCATTATGAAGCTCTTATGATGGAGATTTCCCATCAATTTCTGCAGAATAATTACGCCTTTTTGTTTACTTTCAGCACCAAAAACTTTCGAATTGTTGCATTCAAAACATCTATAAATTTTTTTTTTGAGGGGGCAGATGATAATTTTCAATTCCATAGGGAGCCGGGCCCCCCTGGACTCCCCTTTCGTACGTCTATGGCAAGGGAGTTAAGCCATTGAAGTCGAGGATGCCCAGAAAGGAGCCTCTTAGCATCCGACAACGGAAGAAAATGAAACACAGTTACTAAAAATATCATTCTACATATACTCAAAATCTTGAAAATCTCTAAAAAAGTAAGAAAAATTTTATAGTGCCCTAGCGTGTTTTTGAAACTTTATTCACCTTTTGCGGAATTTTTAGGGTAATTTTTTCACTTATTTTCCCTACGAGACAAGGGTTACACATGAATTCGTAGTGGTTTGTCACCTGCGTCACGGGCCCCTCCAGGGCCCGGGCCCCGGTACCAAGGACCCAGTATCCCCCCCCCCCTTGAGGCGGGCCTGAACGTTATTAAATTTTTAGCCAAGTACTCGTATCTGAACGTTGAGCAGGTTCGTTCCGCTATGAGCGTCGAATTTCTTTTTCATCCATGTTTTCGACGGTTGTATAAAACTTAAGAACACACATTTACTTATTTTTGTTAGCGTCTTATCTAGAATTTTACGTGAGAAACTATAGGCACTGATTCCTTTTTATGAACCCGGTCTGCCAGTGCTCCTATTCGATGACTGAAGCGATCATTGACGTAAAGTAATTGTTTCTATTATTACCTGTAGCCCCGCCTCATCGAGTTCTGAACTGACTGTAGGTTGATGTATATTTCTGACTTAACTCTTCTGCAAAAACAAATATGTTGAGATACGCGCTCGATCCCCCCCCCCCCCTTTAAGTGTCCATAAAACGACCTTCCACTCTCGTCGTTCTTAGGAAACGAAGTGTAGGGTCGTAGCTTTTATTTTAGAAAGGCAACGTTCTAATCAGATGTATGTAAACAAAGCATTTTACGGAAAATTGCCAACGACGAGATTAAAATCAGTGACGGTTTACTTCATTTGCGCAATGGGCGACGCTGGAATGAAGTGAGGTGTAAGAGAAACACGCGAAGTACCTTCAGTCAGTATCGCCTGCAACGAACCTTGAGCGAATTTCATTATTACAACGCCTCAATGCAACTATTCGAGCTCCTCGAATGTCCGTGTTGCATAAGCACGGAAGTTAAGGCGTTTTGCAGGCAGTGGTTTAAAGTGCTAGAATCCAAAATGTCAGAGCGCCCTCAACCCTTCGCTTATACTACAAAAACATCTACTACGCACGGATATTTTCACATATGCGTCGGGTTTGAATATCTTTCATGCCTCAGTTTTTGTACAGCGATGTGCTGAGGATGATTTGTAGAGCAACATTATTCGTGCCCAAGAAATATCTCCGTAGTATAAATGAAGAACGAAAGGCGCTCTTTCGTTTTGGATCTTCACAATACAGCCCGCCGCCACGCCGCGCCCTGGGTGAAGCGGTGAGTGTCTAGAAGTCAAAACGCCTTCCGTTCCGTGCGTATGCAACACAGACATCCGCAGAGCCCGAATAGTTGCATCCAGGCGTTATAAAGAAATTCATGTACTTTTATTAGGCGCATGCGCTTCACATTCTTGTTCTCTTAAACTGCAAATTAATTTCAGCGTCACCTATAATGCCAATGGCGTAAACCATTACTGATTTTTATGGGGACATTATCAATTTTCCGAAAAATTAATGATTGTTTATATGTATATTTATGGCAATATTACTGGTCCTCAACATTGCAAAAAATGTGGGATTGTGGCAAGATTTTTGGTGTTTCCTTCAACCTTTGTCAACGAGTCGTCCTGCGTTTGGATTTTCCCCCTATTGAATAAATCATTTTGATGTTTAAGTGCGATTTTTTTTTTTTTACAATCCTCGTAGCCTGCCATCAAATAATAATTGAGGCGTTCACAAAAATCATGCATATTCTTCTTCTTAGTCTTTTCTTTATCCAGGGGTTTGCGATTTTGTGTGCGAGCCTCCACACACTCTCCTTGTGCTTTTGAGCCCTGCAGTTACCACTTTTGGAGTTCGCTTTCGGAATTTTACGCTTTTGGTAGCGTCCACCTCATGACACCAGTAAATATTACACATTGAGAGGTAAAAGTGACCTACACAGCTCATTTTTTTACACGGAAAAAAATTAAATGTTGATTTAGCATTTATACTGTTGAAAAGATGTCAGACAAGTTTCAAATGCTGATTTTACAATACAAAAATGCTAACATAACAATTTAATGTGTACGTTTTGCAGTGGGCGTAGTTACGTTAGCATTTGTTCAAATGTAAAATCAGCATTTGAGACTTGTCGGATATCTTTTTAACAGTATAAATACTAAATCAACATTTAATTTCTTTCCGTGTACATGGTATTCAAGTGGAGACTACTTAAGGCGAAATAACTAAAATTTCGTTACTTTTTCTTTTTTTTTTAATTGACTCAACTCTTTCTTATTTGCTGGCCTTTAAATTATTAGCACTTGGAGACTAATTCTCTTTGCATCTAATGAAAGATGATAGGAGATGCAGTGCTTCCCTTGGTTGTATGAACGCCACTGCACTTCAAAGTTGCTGAATCTTTACATGTAAACTACAATTTTTGGAAAGAAGAAGAAGAAAATAACACCTCAGGGCATTGCCGTGACTGAAATTTTTCGATTTTTCTGATCACAGGCAAAATATCATTGAATCTTTGGACAGATATTGAATATAGTCTTGTAAAAAATGTAGAATGGTTTGAGTCGACCATTTGTACAACTTTGGAATGAAGTTATGTTAGTTCGTCCTGGAAACGACGAAAAACATTCTGTTGTCAGTCTAACGAGACCCATCTCATATTCAATGGGTAACTATTTAATTCCTAAGGATGAAACTGTGATTGCGGCAAATTACCTACCCCACACTTTCACGTACACTTAGTCCGAAGCACCAGCATCTCGAAACCGGAGAACAACGTAACCTCAAACTCGGGTTATTTCACTCTGATTGTTAATAGTCAAAAAACCCGTAATCAACGGAATCTCGGCGGAAAGATACGTTGCACATAATTGAAAACAACGGAACTGACACGGGGAGAGCACGGGGTTTCGCTACGATTTCAATTCTTGCGTTATTTTCGTCCTCGTCACGTGACGAGCTTAAGGAACGAGGGGAGGCGACCGGCGAACGAGGGCGAGGGGGAAGATGGGCCGGTTTTAAAAATCGATGGGACGAAACGAAACGAAACGGTGAGTCGGGACTGCTCTCTTGGCGCGGGGCGCGGTGTTGCGTCACGGTGCGCGATTTCCACGCGGGAGGTTCAAGTTCGAGCACCGCTCCGGGTCCCGTTGCTCACAGCACGAGCCTCGGCGACGCAATGTCTTTGCGGCGACGTCACCAGGCGGAGCCGATGTCTCAATCGATGTCGGGAACAAAGAGGAATGAATCCAAGGAACGCTTGTCACCTGACAGCACGGTCTCTCAAAGGAGATTCTGTGTCATTTAACCTGTAAATAAGCTCTCTATAATTTGGGGGACAGCAATGAGTTTTGACAAATAGACAGGTAATAGACATTTTTGCGGGAAAATATCATCATGATGGGCGTTATTATCGATTAAGATTAAATTTTTCATTTTCAGATCTCGGATTTTTTCAGATCTAAATTGGTGGGGCCAAGAATTAATGTCTGTGAATTACACTGTATAAATCTTGTAGTGAAGCCCGGAGTGCATTTGACCCCAAGGCCCATTTTGCCCCCCCCCCCCCAAAAAAAAAACCCCGAAAGATATGAATGCTATGTAGAATCTACTTTTTTTGTGAATTCTGCTCTCACACAACGAGATCAACTCTTTTTGCAAAGGGAATACTGCACTTAAGCAGCAGATTTCATTTCTAATTCATATCACCCGGATTATCCGGGAAGAAATAGGTCTTTCCTTCTTCTTCTATTCATAAAGGATGGAAATAGAGTTAGACAGGTGCCAGGCGCCTTTGATTAGTTACGCGCAGTCCACTGAGTCCACTCACGAACAGACTCGTCGCGCCGTAAATGAATAGATGCAATTATACGTGTTTTACAGTTGCCAATGTTGCATATACAAAATAATGAAGGCGCTTGATGTTCAGTTTCATGGGTCCCTTTTTTCCCTTTCCCTGGGTGCTTCAGTGCGACTTAAGCAGAGAAGAAAGTAGACGCAAAAAGTCAGACACTCTAAGGAATGAAACTTTTTATGAAGGTCCAACGGTCTAGAGAAATTAACTTTACTATTAACTTTGAGATAATTTATCTACTATCTCGAAATTATGTGCGTTTTTTTTATTTCCTGCTTATGAGCATAATTTTATGATACCCTATGACCTGATATAAGAAAAGGACTAATTTGATTACTATACGTTATACGGTACCATTCGGTAAGTAAACGGATTTCTTTCCTTTTGCGGTCTCAAACGCTCTGATCATCCATTTTCGTCAAAGAATTATGTAATTGAAAGACAAATAGAGAATGATTGCTATGATATTTGCCATTGAATGGAAATAAAAAAGAAACCAATTAATCAATTCATTCATTCACTTGTCCAATGTAAAGCAGAAATGGGCGATAATAGAATAAACAATCCACATACAATCGATCTACAACGTGGGTCACACCCTGCAAGTTATAAACCCTCCCTCACAGAATATGAAAACTTTGGTCGAGGATGGACAGGGTGTAAGTAGAGGTGTCTCGGGGGTACAACCCCACATAAGTGTTGATTTTATCAATCCTTTGAATGGCATGTCAACACGCACACCATACCTGTTCTAGAATATTTTCCGTTTACTAAAGAAAAACAGTGTTGTCACTTCAAACATCCTCTACCCTTTCTTTTCAGCAACTTTCGTTCGACATTAAGAACATATCAATGGTACAACTTGGAAATTAGTTTTTTTATCGCAGTGCTTAAAATTGTCGGCTTTTTTGGGTTAGATTTTCTCCTAAAAGCACTGTTTTTCAAAAAAACTAATTATTTTATTCCTTTGTAAAAAAAAGAGCAACATGAGCGGTAAATTGTGACGCCGGATTCGTTGATATTCATTTTTCGACTGCATCCATCGACATATAATTATAATGAACAGCTCGTCTACTATAATCCAAAAGGCCACTGAGAGCTCTGCAGTTTTATCTCTGCAAAATGCACTGGAGAAATTCCTCCGAAAAATAACCCCTCCCACCCCCTTGTGAGATTCAAAATTGATTTTACACAGGTGCGTAAGGACATTTAACTCGATTAACCCACTTTCATTGAGAATTGTACTGGCGTTCGCCCTCGACTAAAATAGCATGCGACTCTAATGGCGCAACGCAATCAGACAAACTTTTCAACATCCGCAATATTTTCCTTCCGATTTGTAATAAGCAACATTTTTCTTCGATATGGCAACGTTCGGTGATACATTAGTCTATAAGGAACACCCCCTGCTGTGCTTAAAAGCACGATCCCTGCCTATCGCCGGGCATACAGTGGCAGGGGTCGAACAACCTGGAATCAAATATTCAACCTGCTTCAGCTCAATTAAACTGTTTGCATTATTAATCGTGCGACAATCTCTCTGAAATCATTATCCGCAGGCAAAATCAGAGTCAGCTGAGTTTCCCCCAAGCTATTGCCAGAGTTTTCGGGCGGGACAGAGAATAAAGAGGGCTGAAAGAGGCAATTTTCTCCAAGCAAGGGGTAAAAAAAGTCTAATGTAACCTCCTTTCAAACGTGATAACCATGGCAAGCTTTCCATTCTTGTAAATCAAGAGGGTTTATTCAGAAAAGATAATGTGATTTGGTAAAAGAGGGGATGAAATGACCAGGGGCACGCCGTCCCTTGCTGGTTTTCAAGTGCAGAAATTAATGCATTACGTGCGCCTCTGCAAAAGATCTCGATTTAAAGGAGTTTTATTCTTTTGAACCCCTGTCCATGGCCGGATTCACCTACTTGCCGCCCATGGGCCGCCTGTATTTTGCCATCCCCTTCTCATTCGTTTTGAAACTCGATAAAAACCACCAAATGAACGTGTCAGAGGGGGAGGGGTGCATAAGACGCATTTACTCGTGTTGAACACATTTTTTTGGAAAGCCCTGTCAACACTACTAGCAAAAGTTCACGGAACTTTGCGCGAAAGTTAAGTTCCGTAAACCTATCTCTATGTGGACAAGGCCTTCCATTCATAAGAAATGAACGAAAAAATTATGGAAGAACAAACATAAATGTGGATTAATGATTTAACTTCCGCCGCCGCGCCGCGCAGACCGTCCCGTGTTTGGCGTGATGCGTGAAGTATTCATGCATTCTTGTAGGCGCTATCCGTTTCACGCTGGCCGCAATGACCGCACTGTGTTTGATGCAATGCGTGAGGTATTCGTGCACTCTTGTAGGCGCTAATATGTGTTACATGCCGATCGCCGCGCCGAGGGCATCTCCTTTCAAGTCCTCCTTTACTTTTCCGCTCCCCTCGCGGGTAGAGGAAATATTGTCGTCGTCCAAGAAGAATGAAGAGAAGAAACTTGAAATTTCATCATTTTTATCATTAATTACTTGATAAAGATGCCAAAAATGACTCAAACATGATTTCCTCGATCTTCAAATAGGCCATCATTTAACAAATAAATGCTCTTGAAAGTGGCTCAAAATCAGCGAAACCAAAAATTTAGGTTATCTTTGACTGCAATTAATTTTTCAAACTAGTTTGGCCTGGAAGTTTGCTCTTATACAGAAAAAATCCAATTAATGCAGAAAATAGAGGTTACTTGAATTAATTAAGTAAAATTAGGTGTCTAGTTTTAGGGGTTTTGGGCCCTTCATTTGAGAGTCAGCTCAGTCAGCTTTGATTTTTTTTTTTTTTTTTTTTTTTTTNTAGGTGTGCCTATATATTATCTAAGGTTCATTTATTGATTTCTTGGACTTTTTAAAATATGGGTCAACTTCCTTAGCCAATAATAGTTCCTCAAAGTTCATGAGCAGGTCAAAAACACATGAAAGCAAAGGTAAATATGTCTTTCGAGGGGGAAAGAGAAAGTAAAAACCGATCCATAAGTTATTGACGATAATTCCGATACCAAGTTTTTTTTGCCAGCACGGTTCATCGTGAAACGAAGAGCCACAAGTTGCCAGCAGCCAGAAATTCAGCTGATCAGAAACAAATTATAAATCAACGCTGACTGAGTGATCCTACTTAAACGATGCTAGATCGACTCAAAAATTCTTGCATCCTCGAGAGAGTTTCCTCAGAATATTCACGGTTTAAGACGGGTCAAGCAACAGCGTTCACTAATAGACTGGTTGATCTCACGAAAGAAGACAGGCCTCAGAGACCGGGCGCATCAAGCTAACGGATGGAGCTGCTTTGCTCAAACATTCAAAAAAATTACGAACCTAAGTGATTTTTAATACAGGCTTGTCCATTAAATTGTCAGTTTTATTAATTGGGTTCCGAAAAAAATCTCGGATCACTGTCTACAATTGACGGTGGTCGCGTCAAATTCGGGTTCCACTGCTTGGAAATGAAATTTATGATGGATGAAAGAGTATGTTCTGGATTTCTTCTCTTCGTGTTGGTAAGAACATCGTATTTTTAACCTTTCCTTTCTCACTTAAAAAAAAAAAACGAAAAAAAACAAACAAACAAACAAACAAAACTTTTTTGCTTGAAGAATGCGTCACAAGAGTGAGAGATGGTCAAAGCACAGGTAAATGCAGTAATGTTCGATAAATCCTGAAAGGAAAGTATTTATACAATTTAATTTACTTTATTTTCCATATTCAATTTTTTAAGGAAAACTGGTTATAGAGAGGGCAGAATGGGTAGATGCGCGCTACGCCGCTACACTGGTCCTTACTATATGATCATTGCCCTGGTAAAAATTGGCGATAAGAGCAGCGTTTCAAAATACCATAGGAATTCTTATAGCCGGCTAAAGAAGGCTACAGAAAATCATATAGCTGGCTGTAGAATGCGGAGAAAATCATACGGCCGGGCTATACGAAGCGATAAAAAATTATGCAGCCGGGCTATAGTTCCTATAGCCGGGCTTTACACTTTATCGCCTAGCTGTTGCTTTTTCGCCATCGATTATAAAAAGCTATAAGAAATTGTATAGAAATTCGTGTGCTTTGGAAATCATTAAGTTTGATACGGAACCACCTTAATATTTACAAAACACACGTTATATTTTCCTTTCATACATATTTTTTTCCATCAATTAAAACGAGAATAATCCATACAGGATGTGCAAACATTTCAAAATCATGAGTTGAATAACGTTGACTCCACCAGATTAAATATTAGAGCCTAACACAAAGCGGAGCGGCGACGAACTGGCGCCTACAAACCTAACAGGGATACTTCACGCATTGCGCAACGCGTGAAGTATCCCTGTTAGGTTTGTAGGCGCCAATGCGCGTTTCGCGCTGGCTGCCCGCCTGCCGCACCGCAGCGTGCCACGGCCCTTGAAGCAACTATTTCACACCAGAGGTATTGCACAGTATCATACGAAACTGAAGGCGCTCTAATATATTAGGAATGGCAAGCATCCATCAAAAGTACGGAGCTTTTCTCGCAAAATAAATCAAGATACTACGGCCCATAAAGAGAACAATGGTCCAAAAATTCACTAAGTCCTAGCATCTGTAATTAGTAACGTTTAGCATACACTTCATTGCCTGGCTGTAGCTGTAAGTTGCTTTATCGCCATCGGCTATAAAAAGGCTATAGAAGCTATTGGAAATCTTACAGCCGGCCGTAGGTCTATGGTATTTTGGAACCCAGATTCTACTGCCAATTTTTACCAGGGTGATCAGCCTCCCCCCCCTTCTCCATTTGAACTATGTGCCTCAAAGATTGGATCAAAGCGGTTAAATAGCACATGTCTAGCAGGACCATTTGTTTTCTTTAAAATTTCAAAAAAAAAAAAAAACGCCTTATTTTCTCAGCCAAAGGCTCGAACAACTCGTGGACTCAGATCAGAAGTGTTAAAGCGCTGGACACTCAATCGAAAAAATTTATGTCCTACTCCTAAGTCCTAAGCCGACTTAATTTGAATAAACATTTCGATAAACGGTAATTCGACAAGGATTGGCCCCTACTAACCAGAAATAAGCTGGATTTATAGTAGGTAAGTTTGAGGAGAGGAAAAGTAATAGATGGGACGCCTTGCGCATTTACTGCATCTGTAAATACTATCAATCCTCGAATTTGAATGTTTGTGGTATGCACAGATTAGCTTGTTCCTTCCATAATCCTACAAATTGAATGATGAATGATAGTGTTGGCTTGAAGGACTGTGATTTTGATCAAAAGTAAACACCAAAGTATTTTATCGTTGAAAATTGTTTAATCGTTTATTTTTCGAAAACAGTTGTTATTGATTCAGGGGAGATGCCAAAATCGAACTCAAATAAAGGAGCTCAGTTTGACCACCAAACCACACTTCGCTGCCTGATGAGGCCCGCGCCCAATAGTGACCCAAAAATCTGACAGGAAATTTTAAATACATTTCAATTTTTTATTTTTATCAGCACCAATCTATGCAATGTAATCTTTAGAGTCGGTGAAATATGATCGGGTCAAAAACTTTGACCAAAAACTAGTCCCTTTCTTTACTCTGTCACAAGAAAAAACCAGAACGCCTCCGCACACATGAAGACAAATTACACCCGTCATCAAAACAGGGTTGTGTCGCGTGTTATTAGTGTCCTCTACTAAAAATTAAAACTTCTCTAAATCTCTTCACTCAAAATGATGCATCGTTAGGTTTGACAAAAAAAATTTAAACATTGTTTTAAAAAAAATGAAAAAATGAACGAATAAAGAAAAAAAAAAGTTTGGAGTTAGGATACAGTGCTCAAGTGTGACGGTAAGGAACACAGGATGAAATTCGGCAGACCACTAATCCCGCAAGTTGGCATCGGGTGGAAGAGAAACCAGTCGGCTGGCCTTTAATTTGAGCGTCTTCTTCGCGAGCTGTGATACGTAATGAGAAAGCATTAAAAACTCGGCTGAGTTATCAGCGCGCATCAATGCGCATTAACACTCGTAGAAATTCGGTAAGGCATAACTATAAAAACTGAGCATCACGACCCATGAATGAATGGACGTTAATGTCACGATATTACGGTTCGCGCGCGCATTTGATGGCACGCTGATCCCTCGATGATCTGCTACGGTATTGCATGGTGTCAGATGCAGAATAGCGCATCATTTTTGTCATATGTGTGCTCACTTTCATTTACATAGAGTTTTCAGCTCTATAACGATGGAACGAAATCTATCATAAAGATGCTGTCATCGCCTCAACATCAAACGAGAAAGGGTGCTATCGCAGATGAGAAATCATCGAAGCTATTTCTCTGAATATAGGTTTGAGCGTCTCTAAAAAACACTACATTTTGAAAAATTGCCTCTAAATCTAGAGTACCAGTCAGCGGTCACCACATTCCTTTCTTTAATTAGGTGAAATGGAAGTAAACTCGGTGGTGAACGACTGAACGCATCAGCTTGTTTTCTTGCTCAGCCATTTGAATAAAGACGGATCGAGAACACTGATCAGTTTAAATTATTTACCAGGGCACGGAGCATCTTTCGCCTACATTTCAATCAGATAGGCTAAAACAATTCATACGTGTCATAACAACGGCGAAAGAATTGACCAAAAAATCCATGAGAATTTACCAAAGCATGCAGGCTGTACGTGCTACGCCCCTATGCAAAACCAAGAGAACTAAGGTCTTCTTGATTTCTCACTCACTGAGCTTACAAGCATTGTTTGTTTTCAATGAGGGTGTACGAAAAGGATTTTCTAGTTCCTTTTTTCACAGCTTTCTTTACGCCGCAGAGGGCTGAATTCAACTTATGTTAAAAGTATGATTTACAAGATTTGTCAACATTCCAGTCAAATGGGATCAATGAAAATAGGGAAAAACTCTTAACCATCTTCTAGGTCCATGAAGTTGTCCTTTAACATGTGAACAATTCTGTACTCAGTAGAACACATTAGTATTTTTGTCAGTTTGACAACAGGGACGTAACACGTAAACGTTTAGCAAGGGCTGTGATTAGGGAGTAAGTAATGATAAAGGCGCATGACGGATTGTTCACGCATGGACGCGCATTACTTGCCAATTTGCACCGAGTAACTATTCTTCAAACATGAAACCTTACTTTATGACATGAATATTTAATTGTTGTATTTTAAAGGTCAAAAATTCTGCAATTCAAATCTTCGTTGAGGCATTTACTGTTGAGAGGCACATTTTTGAACAGGTCCCTTTTACACACGCATCAAGGGGAAGTTTTTTTCATAGTTTCAGATAGTAATTGAATCATTTCGTGCGAGAACTGCTAATGTCCACTTTTCGGGCTTTCAGTTTTTTTGTGTTGATGATACTTTTCAAGCGTTGATGGAACCATAAAACCGGCACCAACCGGTGCAAGAGCTCGTCTTTGGATTAAGAAAACCGGAAAATCCAAAAACGAATATTGCCACCACTATCATGGTTTCATCTAACTCTAAAAAGTATTATCAACCCAAAAAACTCAAGACTGGAAAAATAATGAACAATAGCGGTTTTCACATGACACGATTTCAATTATAGAATTCTTCGGGGTTAAAATTTCAAACTATATCGGAGAGGACCCCCTGGACTCCCCCCCATTCCCACGGGGTAAATCCACCGCTTAACTGCCCCCCCCCCTTCTACAAGGAGGTGCACTTTAGGGGGCCCATGCGACAGACTTCACCTATGGGCCAAAAATCCTGAGTCCGGCTTTGGGCCTCTTTGTTACGAACTTTCTCACGATTCAAGACCAAATTCGGCCTGGGCCTCCTCTATCTCTCCGCGAAGACACTTCATATACTCCCAGGCGGGCTCCCGAAAACAAAGCTCTATTTACACGGGATCGAAAAGTGCGTCGGGTTCATCACGACCCGCGGCGTTGGGGGCGGGGGGAGGGGGGTCGAGGGGGCAACCGAAGCGCGGAAAAGGTGAGCGGGTCAGCTGGGAAGATGAGTCTTGTGATGTGAAGAACGTGAGCCTTATATGGCCTCACATCTCCGAATTCTCCAATCCAACGATACGTGCGCCGGGTCCTGGTTGGGCAGCGCCAGTGTGACTGCCCAAAACGTCGCATTTTTGACGTAAGGGCGCATCTCCATTTCCACATGAGCCCCAAGATGCGTTGAGTTATATGGAGGACAGAGCTCACGAGAAAATTGAGATGCGCCCTTACGTTGAAGGAGCGCCCAAAATTCGACGACTCCGTTGCCGTTTTATGGGTCGTCCGCTCAATTTCTCCGATAGAATATTAAACGTGACATTGAAAGCCTTTTAAATCGAATAAAGTAGCATTCGACAGCTGCATCGATGAGTCTTATATTTTAAATAATGTTCAGTTTTATCACCCTTTTTTACACGAAGTCCTTTTACGCGACAGAATCTAGTTTATTTAATTTCGTCGCTTCATTCTCAACTCTTAAATGGTAATTTTGATTTGCCGACATAAAAGATCACGCGAACCCACACGCGTGACACACTGCTCACTGTTGCTACCGTTATGAAATTTTTTTAAAAAAATGAAAGTGAGTTTATTTTAAACTTTGAAAGATATCAGAATCTTCATTCACGAAATGACCCTGCATAATTTATTGACATTTTACCAAAAAATGTATTTTGGAGGGGTTATTAGATTTACCGTAAATGCAGTCGAGGGATCTGCATTTTCAATATATTTGAGGATTTGTTCCCTTGCGTTGTGAATTGAAAAAAAAAAAAAAAAAAAAAAATGTTTAGAATAGAACCTTTCAAGTTGGAATTTCACCTTGAAAAAGGTTATTTTCTGCGATTCATATAGGCAATTAAAGCCGTCATTAAGAAGATTAAGGAGAATATCACAATCCTTGTTGGAAGTTTATCCATTCAGTTCCTAAAATCAAAGTAAATCTGATACCAGACGCAGACTTGTGAACTTACTTTCAAAATTTTTTGAAGCTCAGCCAATCATTTGTTCAAGAAATGAGCCTATGACGTAGCATTGCGCTAATGGAAGACCGATAGTTAGGTGTAGAAATCTACTTAGTTAGGAAATATTCCTCTTCGCCAAGGTGCAATTTTCTGTAACATAGAGAGAGAAATATTTCTATAAATCTTGGTTTAATTTGTAGGATCAGTTGAAACGATACGTAATACTAAAAACATGATAGAATACAGCAACAGTTGGGGCATATTTACCATTGACGTTTAAAAGTTTTCAAAAATTTTTTGAAAATTTTTACCCGACACTCGATATTCTCTTGAGTATTTCTGGCTTCAAGAGGGTCAAAATAAGTAGAAAACCTTACCAAATGACACCGTCATTCAATATACAGGCAACCAAAAGGAGGAAAAGTAAAAGAAACAGAAGAAGAAGAAAGAAGCATAAAAAGTATATTGACCATTGACGAAATTTTAAAAATGGTATAAAAATACCGACTTCAATCAAAGACAAGGGTATCTACGTATTAAGGTATAGTCAAATAGGATCTCGTGTTGACAGAGAAATCAGGAATATTTCCTCACGCTTTAAAGTTTAAAGTTTCTTATAGTTTCAGCTTTAAAATTATACAGGTCACACGATGCAAGTAAAGATTATAAGTACATAATCGAAGCTAAAAACTCGGTCGTTCGTTTTTTTCTTCCTCTTTTGCTTCATCTTTTCAAAGAAAGTATCAAAAATTGTCGAGATTGGGGTCACTCAAAAAAGTCCATAAGTACGTCAATATTGTAAAAGAAAGAGAATAGTTTTGATCTCGCATGTGTCATTCGTATGTTTTGCGGAAAACTTGTTTCTTCTAACTAAAGATTATAGTTTGATATTTACAATCTTTAGAGGAAACTTCGCCTGATTTCTTCGCAAAACCCGCAACCTCGGTCTAACTCAAAGAACCATCCAGTCGAACTTGCTCAGTTATAAAACCATACCCGGTTCTCGATCTCACATTTTCGGGCCTTTCAACATAGCTTCGCAACTCGCTTTGGTGAGGTGGACTTCCACCTCCAAAAATCTCGTCAACATAGTTGCCAATTTCTTTAAATATTCGTTCTTCCATGTGCTTTAGAGACTGATCAACATATTTGATAGAAATATCTAAAAGTAAAACTTAAAATTTAGGCCTAGAAAAATTTGCTTGCGTACTGAAGCAAAAAAAAAAAAAAGATAGGAAAGATCGGAAAGTAAAAAAACGATCAAAGCAAGCTTTTAAAAGCCTTTAAAGCCTTTATAGACTGATGCAAAGCTTGACCTGCACCTTTGCATCAGTCGCGGAGGGTACAGAGAACGTGGGAATTTTAAATCAATTGTTCGGACGATTTCTAGTTGATAAATGGTTCTATCGCAAGCAAGTTCTATGGTAAGTTAAACGGTGAAGAATCGCTTTATTTTTTTTTTTAAAACTTATCAACATTTCAAAAAAATTCCTTTATTATATCCACACTACTTTGAAATATACTAAAATCCAATCGTTCGGGAAATTAAGCTCAGTGACTTAAACGCCATGTAGTAAAAGCAACCAACCATCATGAACGCAATCGCGGTCGTGCCGGGGTTTTGAAAGAAGTTATCTGAGTAACTTTTTTGCCTGGAAAATTGCACCCTCTCGATGTAAGAAAATTGCAAATAATTTGCAAGCATCGCCCGTATTTGTTAGTAAAGTGATCTACCTTTAATTACACATTTTTGAATGTGCACCTTCATCAATACTCGTGTCTTGAGCCGCGTTGTGAAAACAGAAACAGATCATAAAATTCAAGGTTTGGCACCATTGAGAATCGTGCGAGACAAGTGACATGCCACTCTACTACATATGCATAACAATGCGCGACGCACCGCTTTTCATAAAAAAAACGCGAGGCACGGGGGGAATGTTGGGGCATTTGCGAGACTGGTGCCGTTTTGTTTTTGCCTCATTTAAATTACGAAGTATGTTTCGTTTCGTTGCTTCAATCTTGTCCATAGTGAGGAGGGTGGCTTTCGGCAAAACTGAGCACGATTCGATCGATCAACAACAAATTTCTTAAAAACTTAGCTGAATGAATTTTGAGTTCTTTCTCATTTTCTAATTGACTAAACTCCAAAGTTTCAGGTTACATCCACCTTTTATAATAAGAGAGGGTTTCAAAAGTTTAGAAAAAACTAATCATTGACTGCTTGTTGAAATTCATTTTTCCCCCTTTTTTTTCACTTAATCATATTTATTCATGTTCCTCTTTTTGCCGAGCATCAACACTTTCTTTTTTAAATTGTGTTTTTTTTTTTTTTTTTCTTTCTTTTTTTCAATATGTATACGTATGTATATTATTTCCTCACAAGTTTCAATAGATTCCAATGAAAAGTTCCTAGCGAAAAAGAAATAAATAAATTAAAATGGTAATAATTTATGTGGTCTGGCTCCTTCTAGTAAAATTCAGGTTTCGATCCACCTCTGAGCTGGCCTCCCCCACTTCCAAACTCGAAGCTCGAGGCAGCAAGGCGCCGTCGTTGAATCGTTGATAAGCACTACTTGTGACACAAAGCAATAGCGGATTCTTTAATTAATGGGCGTGCTTTTGTTTATTTTCTAGTTTCGCAGCGGCCCCGGGCAACCTATCCCGAACCTCATCCGTCTTTTATTCTCTAAACGATGTATGCCGTCCCGAGCCGCTTTCATTCAATTGCCGAATGAGAGATATCATTTTTTATTACACCGCACAGCGCGGAGGAAAAATACTCTGAGGGCATAAAGAGCGGTACCCTATAACGCTGCTGAATTGCATCCATTACTTCATTTAGAGCTTAATGCTTTTCGGTTGTTTCTTTATTTTTGAAAAGATAACCAGTTCAAACAGTCATGTGAGTCATGAGTAAACACTTAAGAAATGAACAGGTTGCACTGTTCACGGTGCTTTTCTACAACTGAGTGGAGACCTAAAAAAAGCAACGTCAAGAATGGGTACTTTGAAGAAAACCAAAAAATATTGACGGTGAAACTTCCAAACCACGTATCTCGGTTTGCGACAGTACAGAGTTCCTGCCATAGTTTATTTTTTAAAAGGAGCCCTATTCAACGTCAATTCTTTAAAACTTCCGTGCTTTTTCTTCTCGGTGCGAAGAAACTTTTGTGAAATCTCCAAGGAATGATGTGAATTTTTACTTTTTAAAAGAAATACATAGAATGATAACGAAAATTTTAAAATAACACAAAAGAAAAACTTGGTTTCGGAGTTTCCCCCTCGATGCTCTGAGCCAAGCTTGGTATGGACCGATCCAGTCGTAAAACTTAAGGCCAATCCCTTTTAATTCAAAGGAAGAGATGTACGGTTATCCTGAAGGTGTCTAATAACGGGAGGAGGGGTTCAAAAAGTCGCCCAAAATACCTACGTAACACTTATTGGCCCCTAATATTTGAAAAGGGCTTAGCAAACGATCGAAAGTCAATGCGCCTTCAATTTTGTGTGTATGCATCACAGACATCCTTTGAGTACGAACAGTTGTATCAAGGCGTTGGGATCAAAATCGCGTCGCGTCGTCCGTCGTCGCTTTACGCCTGTTCTTTGGCCGTCAGGACATTGATTGAAAAAGATGTTACATTCTCAAGAATCAGGAAGAGTTTCCAAACCAAATATTTGCAAAATAAATGCTCAGTAAAATCAATAAAGTGAACAAGTTTTGCTGTTTGAACAAAATGAAAGGGTATAAATTTTCAAAAATTACATACCTACTTAAGATATTTATCGCACAATTTAGTGAAGGAAATCAAGGTTACTCTGGTGAAAAGTGGAGGTTTTAATACGGATTTATGTGATTTCTTTATTCATTTGCGTGGGAGAAACAGAGCTAAAAAAGTTGTAAATTAATCTCAAGGGCACAAGTGCACAAGGGGTGGTCCCTGTGCTAGGTTGTCAAATTGATCATTGAATATTTACATATTTACAACATAAAGTTACGTTTCATACCTCAATGCATTCGATCTTTGCATGTATGTATTTCATTCTGTATTTTATGAAAAAAAATGCTCACCACTTATTCATTGTAAGACAGGCATATAATAAGGCATGTATAAAGGTGCATGAATGCTCAAGGAAAATGATAACTATATGGCATAGCTATTATTTCTATACTTAACAATGAAAATATCCCATTAGAAATGCGACAAAACGAACATCTACCTGGCACTCCTCTCTGACTGAACAAAATTTACATCTTTAAAACATTTTTTACCAAATTCCTTTCCAATAAAGTTCTAACAGCTGAAATAGGGCCCAATATTTTCTGCTTATGTTGAAAGGAACCTCAATGTGCGGCCGTAACAAGTTTCATTTCGCAACATGACCGCAGTTTATACGCCAAATTCTTGAGCACGAAATCGCGTTAATTAAGTTCCCTCGGTTTATGCGCAGCCTGTAACGACCAAGAGGAAAAATATTAATTATGATTAAAATTCCACTTTGGCCCGTCTCGAGAGGTCAAAAATCAAACGTGTCCATTTCTATTACCCGCGCGATTCAATCTGCGTCCCGACCCTAACAGTTCCTGACCGAACAGCGGGAGATGGGTGGTCCAAGCCGCTCCCCCTCTCCTCCTCCTGAAAGTCGTACTTTTTGACTACTGCAGACGTGTTAGTATTAATGACCCCGACTGTCTATTCGACCATATACTGCCGTGCTAAGAAAGAACGCCGTATGAATTCGAACGTCGCGATATTTCTATCAGTAGAACATTTATTTTTAAAAAACTTTAAGGAACTCGCCCCAAAATTTTAGTCAAAATGACGTCGAAGAAGTAATTTTTAGCACAATTTAGGGGCTCCATCTGGCACAAATGTAAGCGATCTCGCAAAGCCCCCCAGAATTACCTTTGAGCTTTCCCCCTCATTTGAAAAGGTTCTCAATAATCCTCTTTTCGATGAACCCAGCCCCCCTCCATTGAGTCGTAGCCTACCCGTTCCTGTTCAAATTTTCAAAAATATATTGGGATGAACTGAGAATTAAATTCTCTGTAAATTGGACGTATTTCTATCAAACGGAACTAAGCGCCATAGGGGGAAGGGAGAAGGGGGCTTGGATTGGCGGGTGTTGCGGAACGCGATGTTCGTTCCGTCATATACTCGCAATGCTTTTCCATGGCGCTTAGTTCCGTTTCACAAAACGCGCTATCCGGGATTCTAAAGTCCTCAAAAGGAACTCAATTTGGCGCATAGCTCTGTCTAACAGAAATACGTCCAATTCAGAGGGAAAAAGTTCTCAAGTTTGCCTCAAAATTTTCATATTATCTGAGGAAATTCGACAACGGCAGAATGTTCATACGGCGTTCTTTCCTAGAGTACGCTCAGAGCATAGATAGACGATCGTCGCAGCGTGATGCTGGCTCCAGGGGTGATCCAAAAATTAATGCGACTCCATTCCGGGGCCCGAAACTTGATGAATCGTGATCGATGAATCACTGCAATGATGCGAAAAAATGTGAAAGTTCGGACGTAATTCCAGCATCATTGATCGGATAATCGGTTCTAAGCCAGGTTCTTCATACTCACATATATTCACGATTCTTTGAACCTATCATGCTGGTCGGGACGTCATCTCTGATTAATAAACGTTATGACGGAATGCATTTCTGCAATGTCGCTGAGTCGTGAAGCTTGAAGCTACGTGAGAGATCGCGTTTTTCCGGGGTAAACCCGGCAAAGAGAGTCAGTCATGCGTGGCGTGCTTTGCGATGAATCGATTGATGTGCCATTTAAATCTATGAAAAAGAATCGATGAACAGGGTGTTCGCAACGCATACTTTAATAATCGATTCTTTACCATAGCTTCAAACGGAGAAATATCGATAATCGATCATTCGCACCTCCCCATTAAAGGGAGTCTTACTGAAACACTGAGGACTTCGTCAAGATTGACCGCTAGCTTGGGATCTGATTTTCTGACGCGTGCCTTCGTTACGGCGTTCAATCTTCAGAACGATAACTTTGAATTCTAGACTAAAAAGCGTTTATTTATGTAAATCACCGCCTTTTTTTTTACAATTTTCATCAGTTATTATGCAGTTGGTTTTTTTCATCGTTCTTCTTTGTTTCCTTCTTTTTTTTTCGTTGTCCAACATTTTGGCTAGGGCTCAGAGGAGATTCACTTTTGAGTGCTTCCTATTCTCTCGCAGTTCGTGAGAATAAATTTGTGGTGGTCGTAGTAAATCTCCGGGCGGTTAAAATGTCATTGGGGACCTCTGAGCTCTGTTAGCGTGATACGCGAACTCCCATGGTGCAGTGGCTCGCTTCAGGTTCATTTTGGCCTCATCTCTCTTTAATTACCGCATTAACGAATGACCCTTTCAATCAAGAACACTGTCTCGGCAAAGTGCTGTGTTCGGGGTTTCGGGGGCATCGAATTTGGGGACCCAATTAAACTCCGTTTACGACACGCCTCAGAACTCGATTATTCTACGGTCGAACAATGAGCTGGACATTGGACGTAAGGAATAGGTAGCCGAAAGACGGACCAGCCCGATATGGCTGATGGAAAAACTGGTGGCTTGCCCGGTCTATGACAAATCAGACTCTTACTCTAAACGAGATTTTGATCTGCCAGTAGTTTGTGTACACACATAAACGTGTTTATGAATCATCTATGCTTTAAAGAGGAAGCTCATATCGGTTCTTTGAAACACAGGACTGTTTTGGAGTTTAACGATGAATAATGGAAAACACGTAACTCGCATTGTGGAGTCTCAACATCTTCATACTCTTTTTTTTTAAAAAAAAAAAAAAAGAAGAGAAAAATAGAGAGACATGGTAAACTTTGTTGTTCAGAATTCGCACAGGACAAAGAAAAACTATCAATTAAAATTTTCTTAAATGAAAAATTTGAAAAATTCAATAAAAAGTGACGAAAAAGCAATGTCGGAAATCCATATAGCTATAATTTTCCGATCTCCATCACACTCAGTTGTGAAAGTAAGTTGGTTAGTCTCTGCTTGGGTATAATTATGTTATGATGGTCGATTCTAACCGATATTTTACTACTTACATAAAGATTTGCCTGGATTTTAAGTCTCTATGTTAAGTATTAATGAAAACGAAGCCTTTTAAAAGACAGTGACGTCATTTACAGCTGGATGACGCACACCATGATCTCTTCTGTACTACGGTCTTATCAGTGATTCGCTTGGAAAATTTTCCAGCGACCAATGTGTACATGCTATTGAATCTAATGGAATGAGCCACGATATGTACCAATCGCACCACTATACGGTGATGACATTAATCGACGTATTTTTTAAGAGCAATATCTCCGTTAACATTAAACGAAAAAAATTGTGTTTAGATAGATTTTATCATCTTTTAGATACGTCTGAAAGTTTCTGCATGAAAGCACGATATTATGACTAAAACAACCATGACTCACTGATAATCAAAACTCATGACAGCCTATTCTCTCTCTCATGCTCTATCTTACAGGAGTTTATCCTCGATTAAGGTTTTACATGATGGGAGTAAGCAAACTTCAAGGTATCGTACAAATTTTGCTGGGATACTGGCTTCACTACAATTTTTTGGTAAAAAACGGATATGTACGCTTAGAGGTACATTTCAATTCTCTGTCTCCCTCCTCCCCTAGAAACATTACTCGTTTGTAAAACCTGCACCAAAGCTGGAAGTTAGTGAACGTGAAAATTAATCTTTTGACTGATCGAATTTAATATTTTGCGTTCACGTACTCCCAACTTTATTTTTGGGTTCCCTAAATAGATTCTTTGGGAAGAAACAATATGCCTCCTCAATGCTCGATGGTTCCGTTTTTTGCTAAAAATTTGAAATAAAACTAGCAATTTAGCAAAATGTATTATTCATTATCTCGATGTTTGTTAACTTTTTATTTAAATTAATCTTATGACTCGTTGTCATGGCACTAACAGGGTGGCAAACTTTCATGAAATATAAAATCTTGAAATTTCACGTTAAATATTTCATGAAGTTTCAGAAATTTATGAAAGATATTGAAAAATACCAGTTCCTTTTCATGTTCGCAAAATGTAAAAATTGTGACTCCCCTCCATTTGTATATATGTGTTTGAGTGCGGGTTGCATATTTTAGCCCCTGAAAAATATGAAATATTTCACAGCATCATGAAATTTCATGAAATATTTCACTGAAATTTCCAATCTTTCATTTCTTTCTTACATTTTACGCCACCCTGGGCACTAAGTTTTTCCTCCCCGAGCACAATTTGGCAACGCATCAATGAAGATGAACCGCGCACAAGCGCAAACCAACAGGAAACACACTCGGCTGAGCACGGAGCGGGCGCACGAACGAAGAAAGTCCGTCTCAAGAAACACAAATCATTCTCATTTACGAGTAATAAGACGAAATTTTTATTTATAATCCCAGCGTCAAGTCCCACCATTCAACACTTTTTCACAAAGCCAGCGGCTGGATTGGGGCCTTGCTAAGTGCCGTCTTCATTAGAAGTGAGTTGTCTTAACACGATGCTCGCGCTTCGAAACCATCACCGACGCGGTGTGGCTAGCGCTGAAAATCAGCTTAATCATTCTTCCCAATGATTAGTGGCCAGCTTGGGTCTCATGGATCATGAAAGTTGATAAAACTTTTGTTAACAAATAGTGACGTTCAGCAGAAAGTGTGCTCAAAAACTCTTCGTGAGGGTAGGGGGGGGGGCGTAAGGGTCAACATTTTCCTACGAGAGTTCGCAAGTGAAAATTCCTTTAGACCTTAATTTATTTTAAATTTTTTATCTTTTTGGGGGAGGGGAGGGGGTTCGGCCATAGGAGAGGAGATTGTAGATTTCTGTAAGCCACGTTCATTCTTGGCAGTGCTTTCAGTATTCAGAATTGTCAGGAACATAGGTAAAATACATGACGAGAGAGAAGCCTCAGGAGTGGGAAAATTTCACTCGTCTCCGCATGATTTCTCACTCAGAATCCGGTTTCCAGCGACTAGATTTAAAGACTATTCCAATACCGGAACATTTTATCCAGAAAAGCACATGCTACAGCGTGAATGTGAAGTAAAAATTATTTTTAAATGATAATAAATGGATATGCTGTTCATGAGTTTACTATCTTTAGTTCTCGATCTCCTATTTTAATCAGGAGCAAAGAAATCCTATTACGAGTGACTGGGAACGAAGACGGCAAGCTAAACTTATGCATATCACGTATTTCGATTAAAAACAAAAATTGTTTCGATTTTTAATTGATAATGCTGTTGAGGTGAGCACCAATGGACTTACTACTTGCATTGATAAAGGTAGTTGAAATTATCAACAGAGCTTATTATTGTTTCGACTGCTAAGCAAACTCTAAAATAGTAACCCAATCAAAACATTTTCACGGAGGGAGGAGAGGGGAGTTAGGGTGAAAAATTCCGGAAAAACACGAAAAATGTCGTTTTCAGGGGAAAATTTTCCGATCGTGAGGGACGGAGGATCCGGACCCCCTGCATCACTCCCGCTACGCCACCGCTCTCATATTTTAATAATATTTTCGCATCGATGGTAATGTAAGAGAAAGAAAATTTCGTCCGAGAGATCGAAAATGTTGACACGCCGACTTTTTTCACCGCGAGACTACAACCAAAAAAACATCAAGAGGATCCATCGCCAAAAGGTGTTTAGCTCATTATCTGGCCGGCGAAGATAAATTTCGAACCTCACTTCAGATCCCGAAATTATCAAATTTCCTGTCAGCCGACGTTATAAAAACCGGGTACTTATTTTAACAGCCAAGTTCGAAGCCTCGTTTTCTGGTGCGCTTTTTCATTCGTTTAAATTATTTTATGGCTCGGCGCGCGCCTCCTAAATCATAGGGCTTATAAACACTGTCTTCGGCTCGCGGAGCGGGCTGTGCTTTGCCTGTCGAGCACTATCATCATGTCACCTGGAACTCGCGCAACCCGACTCAACGACCACGAACGTGGTTCTTTGATCTTCAGAGCCTCAGCACGAGATCAAACATTCGCCTCTTGAATCTTAATTTCATCCCGGCCGAATATGCCGTTTATATCTAAATGTTATTTTTTTACTTAATAATAACATTTTATCCTTAGTCAGATTCATCTCCGAGCACAGGGATTCTTCATATACCTAATCGCGAAAAATTAATGCAAAATGAACGAACTGCCACTATCAGTGATTCTCGCGAGCTGAAAACAACGCTACCTAGTTGATGGACGCATGAAAGGCCCTCACTCTATACTGCCGTGCCAAGGGAAAACGTCGTATGAACTTACAGGCGTTGCCAAATTACGTTTGATAAAACACGAATTTCCTAGTAAACTTTATGATATTTTCCTTCTAATTTTTCAGCTAATTTTGTTCGCAATTTCACCTATAGTTCCTGAAAATTCCAAGGAAAAATATCCATAGCTTTCTTCAAAAATAAAAATTTTATCGAGGGAAGTTTGGCAACTTTTGAATGTTCATACTGCTTTTCTCCTTAGCACGGCAGTATAGGCTTTCATTCCACCCATTGCTCCGGAGGCCTGACTTAACTCGAGGAAAAAAGGGTTTTTGACCTCCAGCCGTTAGCTAACTATGTTCCATCTTTACCACGCTATAGTCCAGGGTACCGAGAATCCGAAAAGCCGATGGGGGCAATAACGATCTACACGTGTATAGGCCATTATTAGTACGGGGTTCTATTTGACTACATTTTGCATTAAGGAACTCCTATTTCTGGGTCATTCATAAATAATCACCTATCCGCATAGAAAAACGGAGGGCTCATAAGCTGTTTTTAAAACGAGCTCGAGTAGTAGCCCTCAATTGTAAAATTTAGTACAATTGGACGTATTTCTATCAAATGGAGCTAATTGTAAGCCGTGGCGCTTGCCATGGGGGGGGGAGGGAGGAAGGGAGAGGGGGGCTTGGATTGGCGGGTGTTGCGGAACGCAACGCTCGCTCCGTCCTATACTCGCAATGCTTTTCCATGGTGCTTTAGTTCCGTTTGACAGAACGCGCTATCCGGGATTCTAAAATCCTCAAAAGGAACTCAATTTGGCGCTTATAGTTCCTTTAACAGAAACACGTCAGATTGTATTTCGCCATGCTGAACAAAAATCGCGTATCTCGTTGGAAATGGTGCTCAGATCCACGGTTTCTGCCCAGAAGGGCAAAGGTAGAGGTCGTGGGGTCACAGAATGTGACACTCCGGAACCCGATTTTCGGCCTGTGTCTAGTCGCGAGAGTGTCTGTGACAAGAGTGTGTCGCGAACGTGCGTCCATTTCCGCATTTCAGGGGGTCATCCTGGCCCTAGCCCGAATCGTGCTGCACGAAGGATTNGGGGGGGGGGGGGGGAGCACGAAGCCGAGCTGTGGAGCAGGACCGTGGCCAAAACCCGAAAATTCGGGTCCGTTTCATGCCCAGGCACGACTGTCAACCGAGTCGCTGACACCCGCCGAACTGACATGCCTCCTCGCAAAGCGTTACGGTGGAACGTGCCTGCGCGTCCATGATTTCGGACCATCCTCGGCATGAAACACAGCCTAAACCAAACAGTCAAAAAGATATTTTTTTTTTTTTTTTTTTTTTTCCAAATGTCTTACTCTACTTCGGACCTCATGGACTTTTCAGTTTCAATTTGTTTATGGTGACGTCATTGGGACCTGAACACAATAATTTTTATCCACTTTTTTGAATTGTTTAATTCGTAAATAAATAAAGAAAGAAAAATTGCTATTTCCCAGAATTTCTTTTTATATGAAATGACCCTTGTTTCCATTTGCAGGATGCGTTTCCTCTAAAATTAAATAATAAACACATCTGAAACCTCGAGTTAGTGATTTTACTTATTAAAATCACATTTTTCTGTGCTACATCGCATGCCACGCTGTGCTGACGAACGAGAAGAATCATAACCAGGCGTACTGATTCATGGTATCTAAAAAAGATTACGCCTCATATCCTGTTTGAATCTTTTGCCCAGGCACTGAAAATATTAGTCACACTTATCTTTCCTCGATAATAAAAAATTACCCTTGTCAGTATTGAATTGAAAAAGTCGTTTTAGATGTAGAGAGCGGGTGTGACATCTCTGCAGATTTACTTTTATTTAAATTACAGCAAGCGCAATCATATAAAAAAAAATGTTCCCCTCTCATTTTACTATCTAGTATACATCATATGATTATGAGCCAAAGAAGCGTAACCAACAACTTTGGAAAAATTGAGAATTTTGCATTCTCGACATAAATATAGATGGTGTGACCCCAAACCACGTATATCGGTTTGCGGCGTTGCAGGCTTTATTTTATACCTAGGTACTGCATATTCTAAAGGGGAAACGATTCAACGTCAATTCTTAAAAACTTCTATTATTTTTTTCCACTGTAAAGAGAAAATTCTGCAAAAACTTCTCGGAAGTATGGGAGTTTGTTCTCCTTCAAAATATTCAAGCGGGATTGGAAATTTTCAAATGCCGCAAAAAGAAACGTGATTCGGGATTTTCACCGTCGATACTCTGAGATGAGCGTTTTTACCCTTATAAGTCGTATTATACCGCAAGGTCAATCTTACGTAATTCAAAATACTTTTGAGTTTTGATAAAATTGTCTTGCAACAATTTTATTTCGTTTTATAATTTGTTATTTATCTTGCTCGGTTCTCGTCTTTTCATCTCCTACGTTTTCATGAAATTCAACAATAGTTTCGTTATTCGTCAACTCCATATCCATATCGTCCGCTTCGCCTCTCTATGAACTATTGAGTACATCTCATTTAGAGTCGATTGTTTGGTTCAATGTTTCTGCAACTCCCATCCCCCCCCTCTTCATTACTTATTAGCAGTTTCATTATTGAATGGCATTTTGAGAAAAATGAGCATACGTTTACGTCACAATGAGTGGTCAAAAATGTGTACCTATTACATACTTCCGCGAGGACTTGACGTAATCTGAGTTGTGCCTAACTCGAATCAAAGCAACATTTTTCCGCAAAGGGTTTGATAAAATTGTTGGAAGGCAGGGAACTAAGGACAGTTGCGGAAAAGGAAAGAAAGATGAAATTAAGATATAATAATATCTATCTTCCTCTTGTGTTCTTTCTGAGGACTTACGATTTATGAGATCAAATATTCAAAATATCTTAACATCATTTGCATGTTGCTTACGTTATACATGTACCAAATGTGCCCCCCCCCCCTCC